>VWZK01018826.1:168226-211341 GCA_013396935.1 Baryphthengus martii | reverse complement strand
GTCAGTTGCTTTTCCCTTGTCTATTGATGTTGTGACTTTTTCATAGAAAGCCACCAGGTTTGTCAGGCACGATTTGCCCTTGGTAAAGTCATGTTGATTGTACCCAATCACCTCTTGGTTATTCTTCTGCTTCAGCAGTGCCTCCAGGAGGATCTGCTTCATGATCTTACCAGGCATAGAGGTGAGACTGACCGGCTTATAGTTCCCAGGATCATCCTTCTTTCCTTTTTTGAAAATGGGTGTTATATTTCCCCTTTTCCAGTCAGTGGGGACTTCATTGGACTGTGATGACTTTTGGAATATGATAGAGAGCGGTTTAGCAACCTCATCCATCATTTCCCTCAGTACTCGTGGGTGTATCCTGTCAGGTTCCATGGACTTGTACAGTTTCAGATTCTTCAGATGATCTCGAACCTGATGTTCACTTACAATTAAACTTTAAATCCATTGCACACCTGGAAGACGTGTTGCAGGATCATCGAGCTTCTCATGTTATTGCTGGAGACAGGAGGCATATAGTCTCAGTGTTCTTCTCACCTTAGCCAGTAAGTGTCTATGTAAGTACTAAAAAATTCTGATATTCAATTTTCTTTGTTGTTCAAGGTCAACATCTGAGTAAGCATGCTCATCCTTGAGTATGTTGTGACAACCAAGACTAAACACATCTACAGTCTGTTGATTACAGTTGCTTATGCATCTCTCTAGAAAAAGGATCTGCAAGTTGTGTGGTAGTGGTGGGAAGAAATTTATGAGGGAGATGGAGGCTTTCTATGTGACAAAATATTTTAGTATGGCTGTGCTGGATTGGTTCCATGTGGTATTTGGAATGCTGCTATAAAATTGGCTGGTGAAAGTTAACAGCGAATTTTGTAATCTGAGAAGCTGTCCCAAACTCTCATGCAAGCAATGTTTAGTGACTATCTGACCAGTTGCAACTAGTCTTCTGATTAACTCTCCAGTTCTCAAAGCATCATGGAGAAGCTCTCCCCATATGTTGTTCTTCAAGCTCCTGACAGCACAGACTTCTCACAAACTATGTTGCCACAAGTGTATCTTGTTCCCTACTTCTACCTTCTACTGTCTGCTTGTCCTTGTTAGACAGATCTATGCATCACACTTCCCTGCAGAGCCGTACCCTCTGAGTTTTATGTGGGCTTGGAAGGGAAGTGGGCTACTGTCATAGTTTCTGACATCCTGAGGTTTTGGAGACATTTGTTAGGAATTTCTTTTCCATGCAGTGACATTGCGTAGGAGATATAGATGCTTTATTTTAGTGGTGAGTTTGAATTGGGTTGCATTCTGTTCTCAAACATATGGTGGAACAAGGGGTGGGTGGTGTCACAACTGAAATTTCATGCTAAATTCATCAGGATCAGCTAAACACACAAAGCTCACAGATAGGAAGATGATAAAATGATAGACCTATTTGTCTGGAAAGGCCCTCAAGAGATTGCTTACTGCCACTCTTTGCAGTAAGGCAGGATCAGGTGTATCTAAATCTTTGGTAACAGAACATTGTCTACTCAGCTGTTACAAATCCTCAGTTGCTCAGCCATTATAAACCCTGGGTTTCACAACCGCCCCATGCAACAAGCCCCAGTGTGAAGCCACTTTTGCAATGCCTTCTTAAACATGAAATTAAATAATCTTTGCTGAAAATTAAAAGTCTGTAGTTTTATTCTCTCCTTCGTGAACAGGAAGAACATTTGATCACTATAATGAGCAGCAGAAGGACTGGACCATTGAAACAGGACAGTCTGTCTCCAGAGATTTTAATGGTATGGGTATGGGGTTTATGGGTACATTTTTCACTTTCCTTGCCTGAAGGACAACACTATATAGATCTCAGAACTCTGCTGTCCATCTACGACGGCTGACAAAAAGCATCAGCAGAAGAGAGAGGCTTTCCCCAGGATTACAGTGAGCTCATCCTGAGTGCGATCAAGCAGCATCTGCAAGACAACCAGAGGATCAGGCCCAGCCAACATGGGTCTAGGAAAGGAAGGTCCTGCCTAACAAATCTAATCTCCTTCTATGACTGGGTGACTTGCCTAGTGGATTAAGAGAAGGCTGTGGATGTGGTCTACCTAGACTTCAGCAAAGCCTTTGTCACAGTCTCCCACAGCATCCTCCTGGAAAAGATGGCAGCCCATGGCTTGGACAGGTACACCCTGTGCTGGGTTAAAAACTGTCTGGATGACTGGGCACAGAGAGTGGTTGTGAATGGTGCCATGTCCAATTGGTGTCTGGTGACCAGTGGTGGCCCCCAGGGATCAGTACTGGGCCCGGTCCTATTCAACATCTTTATTGATGACCTGGAGAAGGGGACCGAGTCTACCGTTAGTAAATTTGTGGATCACACCAAGTTGCAGGGGAGTGTCGATCTGCTGGAGGGCAGGAAGATGCTGCAGAGGGACCTGGGCAGGCTGGGATGATGGGCTGAGGTCAACGGTATGAGGCTTAACAAGGCCAAGTGCAGGGTCCTACACTTTGGCCACAATAACCCCAGGCAGCGCTACAGACTGGGGTAGGAGTGGCTGGAGAGTGTCCAGGCAGCGAGGGACCTGGGAGTACTGGTTGACAACCAGCTGAACATGAGCCAGCAGTGCACCCAGGTGATACAGAAGGCAAATGGGATCTTGGCTTGTATCAGGCATAGTGTGGCCAGCAGGAGTAGGGATGTAATTCTCCCCCTGTACTCGGCATTGGTGAGGCCTCACCTCGAGTACTGTATGCAGTTCTGGGCCCCTCACTTCAAGAAGGATATTGAGGTGCTGGAGCAGGTCCAGAGGAGAGCAACAAGGCTGGTGAAGGGACTGGAGGGAAAGTCTTATGAAGAGAGGCTGAGGGAGCTGGGGTTGTTTAGCCTGGAGAAGAGGAGACTCAGGCAATCTTATCACTCTCTACAACTACCTGAAGGGAAGTTGTAGGCAGGTGGGGGTCGGGCTCTTCTCCCAGGCAACTAGTGACAGGACAAGAGGGCATGGCCTGAAGCTGCGCCAGGGGAGGCTTAGGTTGGATATTAGGAAGCACTTCCTCACGGGAAGGGTGATCAGACACCCTTCTCGTGCATTCTAGAATGCACTTCCCAGGGAAGTGGTGGAGTCACCATCCCTGGAGGTGTTCAAGGAAAGACTGGATGTGGCACTTAGTGACATGGTCTAGTTGATGTTGTGGTGTTAGGTCATAGGCCGGACTTGATGATCTCAGAAGTCTATACCAGCATCAATAATTCTGTGATTCTGTGATTCAGACCAATCTTTTTTGAGGGTTAGAAATGGCAAACTTGTAAAATCAGGTGTCTGTTATTACAGACAATGTCCAGAGCATGGTAGTGTGGGGGGCTGAATATTGCAGAGAGGAGCTGGTTATGGCTATTGTATTCACATAGATGCCTATATCTTGTCCAGTGTCATCACGCAAGCTGAGCTGGTGGGGTGGAGAAAGACAGCTTTGAGCTTTTGTGTGAAGGTGGTAATGCAGACACCTCTCCCAGCTGCTCCCCGCCTGCTTCACTCGCACCAAATGCCCTCCCATTTGTTCAGTGGCAAACAGGCTGGAGGAAGCCAAATGCTGCATAAGCTTCATGAGGCTGCTAATTATGATGGCTGCCTGGAGTTGGTGTGGTAAATAGAAATACCACAGCTGAGTCCAAATGGACATGCTGGTGTTTGTTTTTACCTTGCAGAAGCAAACTGAACACGAGGGCTTGATAACATCAGAACTGAGCCCTTGGAGTATACCCTGGCATACAGTACCCTGAGTGATGAGGAACATGTCAGATGGACCATTTGGATAAAGAGAGTGACCCAAACTCTCCCACAGATCACATTTGGGAGATTTTGAATCCATACATAGATAAATAACACAGCTGAAAAATTTTCTGTGTATCACGTAACAGCCAGTGACCTTGTATTTCCAATCTATCCCAAAAGATACTTACCCTAGAAAAGTGGTAAGTACAGTTGTGCAAATACACAAAGTGATCCTGTTTATATTTAGCACACACATTAAAGAACAATAAGATTGCAAGGTCAGTATTTAGGAATAACTAGAGTTATTATTAAGCTTATTTATGTAATATCACTTCAGTCCCTTTGCATAGGTCTGATATTTATAGCTATATTTACCCGTAGTTATAGTACTTACTCATATCTGAGAAAAATCTAGCATTTTTCTGTTGTAATGGAAGGCTGTATCCTAAGAGTGCTAGAAGGTTACAGGAGGAATTTTAGAGCTGTCATTTTCTAAATTTACACTGTCATTTCATCTTATACAAGCTCATTTTCTGCTCATTTGTTTGTGTGTGTCTGTGAGATATATATGCAGTTTATTCTGTATATATTCATGTCCACATCCTCTTATTTTTTCTATTATAAAAAACACAATAAGGACTATATTTCATTTTTTAATATATCCATGCACAATACAGGAAAATCAATTAGCTTTAGCCATCTCAGTTCCTTTTCTGTAAAACTGGGATTTACAATTCAGATCTCTGCAGTCCTCCTATGGAAAAACTGTAATGACTAGCATCTGGATGCTGTTATTATTGCTACATACTCTTTGTTATCTCTTGAAGGGGTTAATAGTTTTCTTGCCCAGACATTTTTGAGCTGGGACCGTGGAAGTCATCTTAGGTACAGAGATTTCTAGCCTCATGTGCATCACTGTATCTGTGTGACTATATTGAAGCAGGACCCATGTGGGCTCTGGTATTTCACCTCCGCTGGTAAGCTGTCATGGGAAACAGAAGCACTGGAGACATTTCAGCAGGGCACTGGCACCTGATATGCGACATGGCAATATGAGGCTCAGTACTATCTTCAGCACGGCTGTTGTTAGCTGGGATGAGGACTTTAGGCACGAGTACAGAGCTCTAACCCCTCTGATGGTGCTGCAGCATCCAGCTAATACTGCCCAGGGGTGTCTGTACTGCAGCAGGTGTCTGTCAGTGTCCTGAAACGGCAAACAGCAGAGCTGTAGCATGCATTTTGCACTGCTCTCTTAATGAAATGGAGCCGTCTGCATGCTGGGCACTGTCATTTGAGCTTGTTTTGTGGTCAGTGCATGGAAACCATTTAATGTAGGTCACAATATGCTACAATGAAAATAAAGGAAAATCTGGAGTGACTGCACTCTAACATATGCATTCTTACACACTGCCTTAAGTCACGGCTCAGAGACTGTCTATTTGCAAAATAATTTCCTCTCTGAGCGTTTGCAAGGGGAATGGCTTCTGTGCTGGTTCGGTGCGGCTTCTGTGCTGGTTCGGTGCTGTGGAACGCACCAAAACGACAACCTTTTTTCCCTTTCTGACTTTGTAACCTCCATTTTTATTCGGAGCCCTACTGTGAAGTACATCTTACCTTTTGATAAAAAAAAAAATAACCCCTCCAGCATCCCTTCTATGAAAGAAAACCCTTTAGTGAGTGCCTTACTGAAGTCTAGGTGTGGTTTTTTTCCTTTTTATTTTTTTGTGTGCCTGATGATGAGCGTTTTGAAAATAAACATGGAATCTAAATGCATGAGCAAATCTACTTGGGCACCTGCTTCTTGAAAGAGAAGAAGACAGAGAAGAGGATAAATGGCAGAGGTACTACACGATGGCTGAAAAGGAGTTCTTTTCACATCCATGTGTTTTCAGAACGGTCCTTTCTCGCCTTTTTTTTTTTGTTGTTCACTACTGTTTTTCCAAAATTTGCTTTTACAAATGAAAATCAGTTAATCTTGCGGCACTCTTGTGAGAGAAGTAATGTGGTATTGTCCAGCCTGGCCCTGTAGATCTGTTTCTATATAGAGCTACAAACACATCCACCAGTGAAATCTTTAAAGTTGTTAGGTTCTGTGCCAGAAAAGAGGTCATAGAGAAGTGTGTAGGGTCTATCCAGGAGACTGATGGTGTAAGTTGCATGAGTTTATACCAGTTTCTGAGCAGAGATACTTTCTATCCTGTGGAAATTGCATCTGGTGAGATATCTTATGACATTTCTACCTTTCTTGGTTTCTGTGTTTTTTTTTTCCCTAGCTAATTTGAGTGGCAATGAAAGGTGGGGAAGACCAGGAAGCTACAAAAGAACCTAAATCCACGTATAAGAGGACTCCAGCCCCTGGCAGATGTCCTAGGAGCCAAATGGCTATTGGTTCTGTAATGGTGGAGGGCTCACCATGCTGGTTCTCCTGGAATGGGGAGGACAGCTCTGACATGTTTCCCTAAAAGAAGAATTTAAAGGAAATATCATGTTTGTCCACTCCCATCTGTTCCATGTTATTAGTTTTCCTGTGGGAACGGTTAAGCTTACTCATGACCATAGGCTACCACAGCAGTAGTGGAACATTGTGGCTACTTCATAATATCCGTTATAACCTGGTCTAGGCTGAGTCTTGGAATCGAGGTAGAAGAAATATAATCCCAGTCTTATTGCTGACTTGATATTCAGTTCTAGCTCCACACTGTTATGACAGCAGTGCTCCACTCCCTAACAAATGAGTGATACTACCTACTTTCCTATGCAATATATTTAGACTTCTGTGTCAAACAGCCGCACCTAAATTCAAAATGTTATTATGAAATATTAGCACTAGTGATAAAGAAAAGCACTGCATCCAGCTGAAACTGTAAAGAGAATTTAAATACTGTAACAATTATCTCATTTATAAATTGAGCAGGACACTGCTGGTAGCAAATTTTATGTAAAGTGTTGAAGGGTTTTTAAATGACCATAAGTAGTCAGGGCATTGGCTCCGAGTGTATTGTACAAGATGGAATAAATAGCGGAATGATTTGGGCTTTTAAAACTACGCTGAATAAAATGCTACAAGAGATCCTGCATGGGTGGGCTCACTCTGACAGGCAGATGCATTCAGGAACATAACGTGTCTTGTATGGTTCTGATTTATATGACTCTGTGAAGGTGCCTAAGGGCTGGTTTACACACAAGCTTGCACTGTTTTAATTAAACCTGTTTTCAGTCCAGGATTTTCAGTTCAGAATAAAAGTTACTGTCATCAAGACAGCTGAAAAATGTCAAGCTCTGCTTTATACATCCCACTATAGGTGTCTAAGTGAAGCGGTACAGCTGTGCAGGTATTGTGCATAATGAAAACAGAGAGGCAGGCGCTTCCAGAGCAAATGTCCTGAATTCCCTTGGGAATGGGTTTACTGCTCTCCATTGACTCCAGGGCATGCAGAGATGAAGTCCATAGCTTAGACAACTGGAATGAGAAACCCAGAGCAGATGATGTAGTATCTCCTCTCATTTGTGCAATTTATTCTTTTTCCTGCCTTTGATTGTCCCTTCAGTGCTTATACTCAAATTGTCATTGTTCGGTGGAAATCAGAACCACAAATGCAAATATTCTAGAACAGACAGGAAGAGCAGCCTGGATAAGAAATGAGGAATAATAATAGCTTACTAGGATACCTGTAGAGAAATTAAAGACAAAGTAGGGAAAAAAAGATAAAGCAAAAGAGCAATGAAAAGATGCAGGTGAGACAACTTCAGGAGGATATGTCTGGAGGTCTTTTGAATGGAATATGGAAGGGGTTTTGACCACATATGTTGACTGAGCCTTGAGGTTTCAAAGAAGTTAAAGGGAGTGAGACAGACATCTTAATAGGATTTTGGCACATCATTTAATCTTGGAAAATCTTGCCTTAGATACACAAGTGGGAAAGTATATTCTATCGATGTATACAATATATTAATGTATATATGCACATAAACCACATGTATATATGCATACACATATACACTCAGACATGTATGTACACCACAAGCTCACAAATAAAAAGTATCTATTCAATAGGTTTATGTGCAGAGTAATTGGGTACGCATATGTATATGTACCTCCCTCCTCTTTATAGAAGTACAACCCTAAACTGACTAAAATTTCTTGGAAAATGAAATAAATAGCAGCCGGACATCAAAAATGCCACTTGTATTATTAGCACTGAAGTCCTAACAGGGGGATTCAACTGTCCCTCAACCTCCTCCACTGAATTTGCTTAGCACTCTGAGAAGCTGTGAGCTCCCCTGCTCTCCTCAGTGGTTTAAATCCTGCTTGCACAGATGCCCAAAGTCTCCAGGTGCTCATCTCCTGCCTCAGGATATCCAGGGTTTGTAAATGAACTCACATCTCTGTGTCTGGACTGGCAGACATGATCTGAGCCACTTCGCTGACAGGATAGGCTTGACATAAAATACAGAGCTCAGAGAGGTGGAAATAAGCTTGAGATTGGAGCACAAATATCAGGCTTATTAGACTTGGAATCAATCTTCTGTTTCAGAGATTCACATCTATGTTGCCTCATAGAAAAAAAGCAGTAGCCAGTACTCCTGGAGGTCTCTGTCTGCTCCTGAACCGAGACCACAGCAGTGTCCACATACAAAAGTGCTTGCAGTAAAAGCCAATGTTAATGTCCTGGACTCGTATTGCTTAGGGCAAAACTCCTCTGTGCTGGCCTTCAGGCTGTTCTGGACCCATTGTAGCCCTAGTATTTGAAGTATCTAAAATAAAGAGCTGAAGATAGCTGGAGCTATCTAAAGTGGTGCTGGAGGACTGAACTCGATGCAATCTCACCCATGCCACTGCTCAGATCTTAACTAGGAGGGCTAAGAGCAGGAGGAAAGAAGAAACAACCTTAGCAGAAATGAAGTTGTTTCAATCCAGATGAAGATCCCAGGTAGACAGTACTACAGGTAAACAGTCATGGCACTGGAGAGAAATGACGAGGTAAATCCTATGGCATTTATAGCATTTATATCATTTGTGTCTAAAAACTATGGGACTAGAAAGAGAGACTGATTTTGCAGCTTTATGGGTAGGGCTCTTGATTGTGAGATTCAGTTACAGATATTTTACAGCTCCTCTTCCTCATGATTAGTGTTTATCATCTCCACTGGACCAAAAAAAAAAAAAAAGTGTATAAAATATTCATAGTGGCAATCAACAGCGCTCAAAAAACTGGCCCAGCTGTTTTGTAGAATGAGATACTGCAGCCTGTGGAATGACTGGCTGAGAAAAAGGGTACAGAAAAAAATGAACACTGTAGAAAAAAGTGAATAGACAATAATTACCTAGTGTAACAACACTAGTGAAGTTGTTTGGGTAATTTATAAGAAAAGAAAAATCAGTATTCTCACATAATTAAATTATGGAAATCATTCTCATGGGGTACTGGGAAAGTCAAGACTTAAATACAACTGGAGCAGACAGATTTGTGAGGGAAATATCTCTTGAAGCCTACCGAAACTGTAACAGAATGTCTACTAAACATGAGGATCTGATATAACCTGTGTCTGAGGAAGACTCAAACCTGCTGACAGAGGGAAGCAGGGAAGGTTTGCTGTTGGTGTACTTTTTCTTTCTTTTCTAATGTGTTCCTCAAAGCCACTGCTATTGGTCGTTGTCAAAAAGAACTAGGTTAAACATGTCTTTGGTCTAACTCAGTGATGAACTTTTTATGTTCTCATAAAAGAAATTAGAGATAATCCTGAGAACCGTTATTTTTAATGCTGGAAAGGGGATATTTCACATATTTTTCCTGTTGCCTGGATAGCATAGCGTACTGCCACGCATGAAGTGTGCCAGTAATCCCATTTAACTCTCCTTATTCCACAGAGGATTCAAATTCAAGACAACAGCTCCAGGCACTTAAAATACCATGTAGAAAGCCCAAATAAAGGACAGTGATCAGAGAAAACCCCCTCTAAGCTGCTTGGGCTTGATTGAAAATTTCCTGCTTGTGTCCTAGAATGTCACTGATATTTTGGAGCAAAGTCCCTTGATGCCTACCTCTTATGGTGAGGTACGGCAGTTATAATTGCTGGTTTATAGCAATTGATGTGCCACAGGCCGTTTAAGTCAGTCTGAGTGCCACAAGAGGAAATCTGCTCCTACTTGTTCCCCCTCCAATCATGGGTACATGGATGGATGACTTTCTTGTGCCAGCACAGGCATTTCTGTGGCTGTAGAGTCAGCTCGATCAGATATGGCTACCTGACTGCTAATGAGCAGAAATGTGGAGCATAGGCTAAAATTACTATTTGTGAGAGCAATGAGGCTCTATATTGGCTTAGAGCACTTGTGAAAGCATATATACCGTCTCTCACAAGATCTAATTACTAAGCTTGCTTGGTCCAAGATGAAGTTTGGATGCCACTGATTTCAGTTAAGAACTTCTGGAGTTAACGATCATTTATACAGTACCTACTGTGTGGAGCATTTGGTCAGGAAGTGGAAGACCATGGATTAAAATTAATGTTCCCATTGTTCAGATTAAGACAGGAGATTGTGGAGTTGAGAAGGATATCCTTGCTGTAAGTCAGATATACTCTTAAGAAGATCCGTTACATCTTTCCTGTTTAAAGGAGGGTTGAACAAATTACAGGGTCACGAGAGGTGAGACAGCATATTTCCAGCTTAGACATTAGGTGCCTCAACAGGGGATGGAAAAGCCTCTTTCTTTACCTTGGATGATTTTTTCCCTCTAGTGCTGACATAGGGTAGGATGTGCATACAGTATCTTGTAACCGTGGCTGCATACACAGTTGTCCCTGTTTTGAGGTATAGGTACACAATCAGGCTCTTTTGTTGTTCTTCCTTTGGGTGGCAGGAATTCTGCACACCTGGCTGCACAAAAATACAGCTTGAACAGATGTGGAGGCATCTTTCTATCCAGGTGAACCTACAGATGGCAGTTCATACACCCCCCAGTACCTCTGGGAGATATAAATTCAAACCCTGTTAGTCTGAAGAAGACACTGAACTCAGCTTTACTAATTCCTGGATAAGTTGTTGTGTAAAAGTGAGCTGTTGCTGGGGCCTTCTCCTCAAGGGAAATCCAAAAGCTTAAGCCAGAATCAGGTCTCAGGCTCTGAATTGCACACTGTGTCTGATGTAAGTGTTTTAGTCTAAGCAAGGGGCAGTGCTTCAAATGTGTCCTTCCCTTTAGCTTTGCCTGTCAGGGCAGATTGCAGTGTAGGAATCAAATCTTATGTTGTTTTACTCAAGAAGCACTGCATCTGACTAGAGCAAGGCACCAGAGTGTGACACCACTGAGCCTTGTGCTACAGAACTGCCTGAGTCGAACGCACACGAGTGTGATCTGCCAACATGGGCCGGTTGCTCATACAGAAGAGTGGAAGAATTATAATTAACCAAATTCCAGCTACTTTAACACCAACATCCAGGTTTTAATTGGGTCTTGAGTGTGTCCCCTTGAGCACTGAAGGTTACAGCCTGCTCAGAAAAGCCCTGTGACTGTCACTCACGTAGAAAGACCTCAGCGGTATTAGCACATGCAGCAAGCATTTCTAGTAATTGAATGAGCCACCAAGTAAGCTTCTGAAGAAATTTAATTGCATGTAAGGCTACCTATTTACCCTGAAAGTGAACGTAAAGGAAAAAGAAAAATTGAAAAAAGCTATGTTAGGAATAAAGCTAGTTAGGAATAAAGCCAAGTTCAGCAGTGTAGTGAAGATATTTCTGTAAGTCACTTACAGGATTTATGTTTTTTTAAAAAGGGATTTCTATTTGGTGAATATTTGTATTTTTTAAAATAATGGTAATTAAAGCAGTAAGAAAAGAGGTGGGGGAGGACATTATATACCTCCCCCTATTACTTGGATGAAAATCACAAGCTTCAAATACTATCATCAAAGATAAAAGGCTTGTTGTGCTGGCAACTTTACAGTTGCTTTTCAAGCCTGTTAGATAGTCATGCTGTGGCATCAGCCATTGTTCTTTTGGAGGCCTCCTTCTTTGACTTGACGGGAAAGAATCTGTCATCTTTTAAATGATATTCTCATCCCAAATTAAAAGGAGGGCAAGAATTGGCAGATCCCTCTTTAGGCGAGAGAAACCATCTATTATTTATATACCTCTTTTAACCCTGCTGCTGTTACATCTGATTGAAGAAGAACCCAACAAGCTGCCACCCACTATAAAAAAAATAAATAACATTAAAAACAATGCTTTGTATTGAATTAAAATATTGGAAATGCAAAGTTCTACCTTGATGTTGGGATCAAGGGAGATGCATTTGTGTTGCTGCACTCATGAGACAGAACCCATTCTTTTCAAAGTAATTGGCTGCCTGCTGTCAGAAGTCCTGAGGAAAGTTTGGCATGTTTGTGCAGAGCTGCATTGTCTTGTATTTATTTAGAATAGGATGCTGCCTATTGTTGGACCTCTTCAATCAGAAGTAAATGTTTACCCACAATCCAGCTACTGAATTTTGAGTATGTGCACATGTACTTGCTTATACCTTGCAAGGTGCTGCTTCTGATTTTGTGCCTTTAAACTGTTTTCATTGGGAAGACAACTCTGTGAACATGGAACAAACTAGGTTCTGAGAGAATTCCACTTCAAAATTTACAACAGAGACTTCTGAAATTGTTATTTAGAAGAGTTCTGGAGAAGAGATGTGGCCTGAAAGCAGCTCGAATGTCTTGTCTAGAAACTCAGAAATAAATCTCACACACCATCTGGCAGGGAAAAGCAGCAGACTTAGACTGCAGAGAGGAAACAAGCCGTTGACCAAATGTTTCCCACTTCAGTATCATTCAATGGATATCTGCCCCCTTCTCACCCCGAGAGCTCAGATTGCCCAGTGAACCTCTTTGCCACATTACAAATTGTGTGTGTATCCAAGATGCAAGCTTTTAAGCAAAGCCGTTAATAGCTGATAGTTTAAAAAAAAGCAAAACACCAAACCACAGCAAAACTAGCTAGTTCCAGTAAAACTTCATATGATGAACAATGCAAACTAGAGCTGAAGTATTGCATGAAATCGTGAAGCAATTATAATCAAAAGGAGCTTGAAGAGATGTGATATGAAATCCTGGCATTCCCCTGGGATAAAGTAGTCCTGCAGGGCTCTTCCTGACTCATGAGTCTGTACTGAATTGAAGGGGGAAAATAGGACATATCAACTGATAAAACAGATAAAGAAGTAATAAATTCATAGTATTATGGACCAACCCGCTTCCTGCTGTAAATGTTTTTCTCATATTGAAGGGGCATTTTGTGCCCTCATCTCCACCCTGAATCATTGGATTTTTGAAATGTAGCCTAAAAGTAAAATGAAAACCAAAGGCTATGTCTGATATTATTAGCATCCTAGTAGACATGAAGAATATCAGTATTACTGGGTTTTGTACATACATAGTTAATTTTTTATTTGGTTGGTTGGGGTTTTTTGTGTGGGTTTTTTGTTTGTTTGTTTGTTTGTTTTTGTTTTTGTTTTTGTTTTTGTTTTTTGTTTTTTGTTTTTGTTTTTGTTTGGTTGTTTTGTTTTGTTTTTTTTTTTCATATATGGAAAGAGTTTCTGAATTTTGAGCTCTAGAAATTCAGGAAAAATATATCTATCCAACTTCTGCATATGACAAAACTTCCTTCATCAGTCAGCTACTCTGCATCTTTCCCTAATTTCAGATTTCTAAAAATACATAGTCTAACTCTGGGCTAGTAATCTAGATACTTTCTCTAATGGAGAGCAATAGGCATCTCCTAAACATGACACATTGCAGACTAGGATAACTAACAAGGCTGAGTAAGTCATTCTTTGTCATGTCCATGCCAATACAGATACTTTCTAGGAACTGGATGGAGACCGCTAGACACTGAAGGCTGCACAGCAGACGTAATAATTTTGGTTCCAAATTCAGGTCACTACTATGAACCTGGTCTAGATGCAATTAGTGACCTGCTATAGAGGTGAAAGCCTGAATAGCCCATTGGTAATTCCCTGAATTATTTGGTCTTCCAAAGCAATTTTGTTTAGCTTGAAACCTGTTCTTCCAAACTACTGATTTATATTTTAGCTGAGTGCAAGTAGGATTTTAATCATTAAATGTAATAACAGCATTTGTTCTTATAGGGTAAAATCAGCTCAATCCATATCCAGTAAAGAAGCCTGAGTAATTGAAATAGAAGCACACTATTCCATCCCTTCAGGCGTGTAACAATAATAGCTAATAGTAAAATATGATATATCTCATGCCCTTAGAGACACTTGAGTAATTTGCAGGCAGACAAAAAGATCATCCACAGCAGCTATTCATAGCGGTTAGGATATTTTCTGTCTAGTTGTGTCTCTTGATTTACTCTTTGGACTGTATCACTGATCTCTGTGCTGGGGTTAGTTTTGCACAGGATAACTGTAACTAGAAAATACACATACACGCTCACACGCTCTCACTTGTGCCCACAATCACTCATATACTTTTCTTCTCCTAAAGACCATACTGTAAACCAGGTTTTTTGTGATAATAATTCAAACTTTATAGAACAGAACATTGCAGAGAAAGGATGTTTATTTAAATGTCTGAATTTCAAAATATCCCTCAACTTTTCCACTTTTGTGATGGTAAATGTATAAAAGGAAATTCTTTTGTGCTCGAAAAGAAAAAAAACCCACAAACCTGGTAAGTAGTGCTGGCAGAATCTAACTGCTTCTTCCATGGTGAAAATAATGGAACCAATGTATCAAGAGAAATAAATCACTAGCTACCTAGATGGCAACATGCCCCTCTATGTAAGAATAATTTGTTGGACATAGCCAATAGATAAGCCACAGTTTGCCTGATTCGGTCACTGATTCACACAGAATTTTTAGGTGATTACTTCCATTGTGCTGCAGTATGTTTCTAAAGAGTGCCATATACTCCAAGAGCAGAAGTAGATGGCCCTGAAGGTTTCAGGGGCAGAACAATTCCAGCAAACTGAGTTGTCCATTCCTTGGAAAGCAGGTTTCCTCCTCAAGAGGTCTTAACTGGCACTTACCTCTCTCCAGAGACCATTGAAAATTTCCATGGAAAGAACTTTCATCTGGCAATATAAATGTGGATACAAGTGAGGCATACAAGTTAGTTGAATTAGATCACCCTTTTCTACAAAATCAAAATACTTAGGTGAATTCTTGACTTGCTGTAGATCCTTGGCTCTTCTGCAGATCCATACAAGCAAATGTATTTCAGTTTGCCCGATTAGATTGTGGGAGATTTTGGAAGATTCCTTTTCTAATTCAGAGAGGTGCACTATGTATCATCTGGTTCATCGTTACACATACTCTTATCTAATAGCTTAATTAGTTTTCTAAGAGACTACATAAACAGCTTGTTTCCAAAGTACCTTGTTATGTCAGCATGGGAAGTGAAGTGTGCTCAGGCTGCATGTGGATAGAGGAAAAAAAAATTACTGTTAGAGTGCAAGCATATAGTTAAGAAAAAGATAAAATGGAGTAAATAGTGATTCATTTGAGGAAAAATACAAAAGCATGTAGTAAATGAATTTCAATATCTAATCTAGGTGTGACTGAATGTAAAGAAAGGAATAATTTCGAAAATACTTGAAAATACAAAGACAAAATGTTTTGTTTTTTTTTTAGATTGTATGTAAATAACCAAGACTATGGCATGGAGACAGCAGTCTCTTCAGGTGAGTTTCATGTTGCCTAATCCTAGGGATTGGGTACAGCTCCATATTAAGGCACTTAAATGTATGTTTGTAAGTATGCCTTCCATATGCTGGTGAGGTTGCCTGAGATTCTTTACAGTAAATGAAGACCTCTTCTGATCTGTTACTCCCATGCAGGTATCAGCTACCATTTGGAAAGCTCTAAGGTATGGTACTTGGTCTCCAGCTCTTCTCCCACAAGCAATGGGTTCTCCACAGGTTCTGTCTCATTTGCCATCCCCATCTGAGAATCTCAGGTATCTTAGGACATCTCAAATTGCCATGGATGATAGTTTAATATAGGTAACTGAATACTACTCAAAATGCATTTAATACAAGTGTACTGAAGCAATAAACACAGTCTGAGTGAAGGAGTCCATCTACCACCATGCGACTCTGAGAAAGAGATGGAATCATATAAGGAGCAATGAAATAATCAAGGACAAGAAAATTCAGAAAAAAAATTCTGAAGAAGGAATGCTATTAGGATTATGGAACAGTCTTGCTAGTGAAATTGCATCAGCACCTGGCACTTTAGAATTTTGATAGCGCAAAGCAATAGCAAAAGTGATTTTCAACTCATTTACATTGCAGATATTCACTTTACATAAAGGCTTTCTGCTCCCTCCTCTGATAACTGTATTTGTCCAAATTATTGATTGCAAATGAAATATGAGATGATTTCAACTATTTTTCCCTGTTTATAAATCATTTTCAAGCTCATCTTAATTTGTATGGAAGTATTCATTGCGCATAAGTATTTGCCAACTAGTTTATGAGGACAAATTACAGATGACAACTTGTTCTTGAACACTTATTTCAACTCTTTATTACTCCTGAGTTGTGATTAGTCATCCATATCACATGGTATTGAACTGACTGTTACTTTTTAATCAAGAAAACAATGATTAATGATGGCAATTAACTGATAATGAGAAACAAGAATAATGTGAAGTTCAGGACTCACAGACATTTTAAAATAAACCAGCAAGCATTTGAAGACACACAGGCAACCAAAACTAGTTCCCTATCAGTGTGAGCATGACTAGTTTAATATGTTCATTGATGAAACATGAATCTCATCCAGGTATTATTCTTAAAAAATCATACTGCCAATGCTACTTCCAAAAGTAATTTCAGGATAGCATTTAAGTAGTTTGTTGTTCTATGTTGCGTTTGCTCACTTTCTAGGTGAAGGGCTTTATTTAACATTGTATTTCCCCCTGTGTCCTGCAGTACTCTTTGATATAGTCTGTTAGGGTCTTTCTGAAGTCTGGTCATGCACAGTATGTGTTAATACCCAGTTTTGATCCTTGCTGGAGCAAAAAAAATATATCAACAAAAAAAGACAAGAAGCAGCTGTGTGGGTTGAACACAAATACTTGCTATTTTGAATTTGCTTGGTTCAAATAGCCACTGGGCACCCTGGAAGAACCTTGTTCCGGGCTATGAGGAGCAGAAGGTGTCACTGCTTAAAGAGTGACTGATGCTTCATGATTGTGACAGAAGAAGCTCCAAGCACTGTCATTTGAGTACCACTGTACTAGCATGTGTGGTAGAAATAATCTTGCCTTGGCAGTAAAATGGATGAGAGTACCTTGTGTGTCTTTCAACAGCTATTCTTCCTCTGATTTCAAAAAGAAACAATATATGAACCACTTGAATCTGTGAGATTTCTGTTAATGATGTCTCTGTTGATGAAGAGAGCTTTGACCTTTTTTCAGTTTAGTTGGGGGGGAAAGTGGAGCAGAATATCCATTTACAATCCCTACAATCTCTCTATTTAGAAATGCAGAATGTCTTTTGATCAGCTAAACTTTAAAAAAAAGCCCCAACAACTTGATAACACTTGCTAGATGACAAAAATCCAGAAGAATATGGAACCAAGAAGCAGTGGAGTAATTGACACTGTGGAAGCAGCATGAAACCCTTGTCTTCCACTCTCTTACCGCTCGGTGTATTGGACTAAAACCCTGTGAGAATTGACAGGTGAGCTGACAAGATCACGACTCTATTGCAGCCGGTGGAGTTAAGATTATCACACCAACTGAAGTTTGGTTTAGCAAGCTGCAAAGGCAAACTTTTGACTGTTGTCTGGCAGCTTCAAAGACTGATAGACAATTTAGGTAACTTCATGAGCCGCAGAGCAAATGAAGCCTCTTTTCCTAAGGTTTTGTTCATGGAGCTGGTTTCTCTGGGACCTAATAAGGAATAAACACCGACTCACCCAGGTTGACTCTCTGGTATGTGGTAATGTATGTGCCAATGCTGCAGCCTTTCCCCAGCTTTAAAGCTGTCCTTCCAGTCTCTATTTATTGTAAGAACATAATGTTTTGGCACTCCTACTTGACTCACGGATGTATTTGGAACTAATGAATGGATTTGGTAGGGACTAGTAAGGGGCAAAAGAGCTCACCCACCACAAGTATAGACAAAATAAATGTAGAAAGACAGGCTAAAATCATGATCAGTTTACATGCCTTTTCACAAGCAGGGAGCATTGTAGAATAATAATTATAAAAAAGACTTGGTTTAATTAGGTAAAAAAAAGAGACACATACACTTTCTGTATATATATCAGCAGCGTTTGTTTGGCTGTGCAATTGCTGTCACTCCAGGCAGACAGAACAGCCCCAGACACACAAAAAATTGTCACTCCCTCATCCCCCAATAGGTAGAATAGATGAAATGCCGCAAACACAAAAACTGAAGCCCAGTTGCAGAGTACATATTTCTGAAGTATCTCTCCTTAAGACAAGTGAAGGTATCAAGTGCAATGGACCACGAGTCGGATGAACAGCCACCTCTAAGCCATGAAAAGGGCATACACCTGGCTGTACTGAGTCATGGCTCTGTGCACCTGATCCAATCAGTTCAGTAGTGTGCTGGTGAGAGTGGCTGATGGCAGGAGCTTAGGGAAGATTGTAAGATTGGGGTAAGTATGTAACTGCTGTTCCTGAATGAATTCACTCAGGCTCCACAAAGCCAAACTGCCAGGATGTCCTCCACTGAAGATGGGAGTTCTGTGCCTAACAGGTCTTGGTAGTTTTCCCTTTCGTGGATTTTGTCTGTCAAATTTTTAAGCTTGCTAAACTTTCAACTTCTGTACTATCATGTGACATGGGGTTCCTCAGTTTACCTACATATGGTGTGAAGAAGTACTTGTCAGTGCATCACCAGATCCTAGCCCTGACTTGCTGCTTCAACTTCCCTCAGACCTGCTTCTTCACTGCAAACTGTCTGGTAGTAACTGGGCTCTCAGATGGCCATGGTATCCCAGATCTGCTCTGCTTGAGTATCAAGGGACTGTATCCTTGTCAGTGAGGACACTGTCCCTGCCTGCCTTGCTGCCACCCTCCACTTCCAGCTCTCCTCCCATTGCAGAGCAGCCCTGGCTGCACCCTTGGTCTGTTTTGGACCTCTTGTATGTTAGTTCCTCTGGATGCTCTTCATTTGTTCGTTTTGGAAAAGAGAATGAGCAGTCAATTCCTCTTCATCTTCAAAAGACTTTGTAAACTTAATTTCTCTTTGTACCTTAGTTTTCCCATGTATATACTAGGAATAAAGTCCTTGCTTTCTCCTGTCAAATAATTTCTGATTTTAAAATCAAGTGTTATGTAGGAGCTGCCTAGAACCAGACCTCAAGGCATCTTCCACTGAAACCAGTAGGATTAGATGCCTGTGTGGAACTGACTTTTACTAGAGCTGTGTTATTGTGATGGAGAGTTGATTTTCCCTACCTTGAGTAGTCTAAATAATAGGCATTTAATTTAAATTAGTCAACTGAGATACATGAATAGTTTCAGCCCATCTTATAATTCCCATAGTATCCACAAAGTGAACTTAAATTAATTACTTAGATGGCCAGACCTAACTGGTTGTTTTATGCTAGGTGTCAGAAAGTTAATGGCTAATTTACTTGTGTCCAGACTGATGGATCCAGTATTAGCCTTTGCTAATAAGTAAAGTACTTGATTATAAATCATTAGAATAGCAAATATTGTCCTGCTGCAGCCTTATAATGCTGCCAGTTTAGCATATGTCTAAAAAGATGCTTTGAGTAAAAAAGATTTGAGATAGGATGAAGGTGATATAATTCAAGAAATTATCCTCTGCATCTAGTCCAGGTATCAGTTAACTCCGATTCTTCCTAAATTTCCACCAAGTTAAAGAAAAGATGGCTTTGAATTGATAAAGGTGATTTGTTCCTACTCTGCTGCGCTTTAGAAATCTCAACTGTATTTTAACCTGCCATAAAGGTACTGAATATATGGCATATTCAGCTCTATGTGAACCTGGGAATATACTTTATTGAAGAGACAAGTATTTTTACTAATATCTTTCTTTTTAGCAGGCTGAACCCTCTGGTCTGAATCACAAAAAATGTAATATTGGAGATTTTAATAAGAATATGAGGTAATATGACACTGCAACATATTTCATTTGTATGCTTTTGGTTTGGGTTATTAACTGTGGTTCTGTTTCAAGGAAAGATTATAAAATCATAGAAAACAAAACCCCACAAACTCTCCCCTTCAGATTTATTTCTCAAATATATATGCTCCTTCTTAACGGTTTCAGTTCCTGGTGTTTAAATCTTGAAGCTATTGCACGATAGCATGCTGCCATAAAATCGACAGAAATGCGCAGGCAGTTGAGAAATGCAAATCATTTTCAGGTTTTACAGGAATCTGCACCAGGGATAAAATCAAACAGAAATTGCTTTCCTCATAGGGAAAACAAAGAAGTAGAAGAGCAGAAGTTTTCAAGGTCTCGCAGAAGTTTATGCTCCCATTAAAACCAGCCTTCTCGCCGCTCGCTGCGTGGCATTTGGGGAGTTTGAAGCACCCTCCCTGCGGTTTCATTTGTTCGCAAAACATGCTAATGATGGTTTCATGATTAGAGCTAGCGAATATGAAATGTGTTGAACGAGATTTAGAGAAGACTCGAGGAGGCAACTAAATCTGCAGTATATAACTCTGCATGTTCACCCTCCTCCCTCCGGCAGGGTCTTGCCCGGGGGTCTTGTCCTATTAAATTTTTTCACAGAGAGGAGAGGGAAGCAGCCTTAGGTCGCATCAAAGCTGGGGTTTTAACCGCTGAAGCTACAGGGCAGGTGCCTCAGTGTTACCGGCCCGCCGCAGAGGCCGCTACGGGGCTGAGACCCCGCCGAGCCCCGGCGGCCGAATCAGGGCGGCCGCGCCCCGCATCTGCCTCCCGCCTCTCAGCTCTTCCAAAGCAGAGACCCGGGCTCCCTCTGTAGTTCAAACGACGAATTACAGACACTTCCAGGGGCCGATGCCTTCTTAAAAAAAGAGGGTGAGCGTGTGTTTTGTCTGAATGCGCGCATGCTGCAAGAGGGCCAACAGCCCGGAGGGGTCTTGGGGGCTCCCCGGATCACTCGACGTGGAGAGACAGCAGGTCTGTCTTCTCCAGGAGTCTGATGGGGAGATCCACCCTGGAGACCAAAGCAGGCCTGGCAAGCTGTAAGGTGTGTGACCCATGCCAGGTCAGTGCCTGATGATCCAGGGAACTCCGGTGTCTGCTCTACCTTGCTTGTCACTTCACGAGTATAGCGTTGAACTTGCCTCAAAAAATATCTTTCTTTGAACTCCAGGTGTCCTTTATTAGTGCATGCTGCTTTGTTCAGGGATGGCAGGTCACAGTACATGCAAGAAAATCACAGGATGATCATGAGCCTATGACAGTCAGCCTACGGGGCCATGGTGCCTGGAGCAAGTGTGATGCTAGAGAGAGTCAAAGAAAGTCCCAGAAGAGCTAAAAGAAAACATTGATACCTCAGGCTTGATTATGAAAAAGTAAGACCAAGAGATAAGTCATGCACTGTTGGCCCCTAATTGCTAAAACATCATTGTCAGAAACGTATTTTGAAATGCTACAGTAGTTGTCAGGCCTGGTGGGCTAAAAGAACCCTCCTGTCTTTATCAAGTAAAAAAGACATATTGGAAAATCAAATCATTCACAGATGGGAGATTTTCTGTATAGAGCTTATGGGATAAAGAAATATTCATGATTCCTATAAAAAGGCTTTGTTCAAAGATAATTTTGCCTCTGTTGCTAGGACCAGAGACCGACAAGTGGAGCAGAGAAACTGCTTCCCAGAAAGTGTACTAGTGCATAAAATCAGGCTGATTCAGAAACAGCCAGACAAATATGAAGGGACTGCGCAACTCCTTTCGGCATCACTTCATGAAATTAAGTTTCATCCACTTTCTATCTGTGACCCATCTCTTCAGTCCCATTGGTCATCGGTCATTTGTGTTTTAGCAAAAGCAGGAGACCACTCTGTGAAATCAGAGTAGGCTAAAGCTTCTCTGCAGTTGTTGTGCTCTTTCTGTGGACCTTATTTCTTGCTACTTTCTAAAGAGGAGGTTAAACAGGATGAGTTTGGTGGTGATCTCAGAAACAGGCCACTGGCATATGCTTTTTGGGCAGGTTAGAGAGCTGCTTGCTTTAAAAACCATATTTCTATTTCTCCTTTTCTGGGATTTTAAATATATGCTGTTTGCATTACATTGTATGCTCAGAGCAAGTAAAACATAGCTTTAAACCCTCCTTCTTGGTGTCTCTGCAAATCTGTTCCAACTGTATCCTTAGCTGGCAGTACTGTCACTGACTGATGTCTTTTAACCTTGCAAGATTTGCCCATGAGATTCTTGCTGATCAGTCAAGCTGAAGGGCTGGTCATTTGTGCCCTCTTTGTTTTAAATATCCTGCAGGCACAGTCTGCCCTGAGTATTCCAGAAGTAGCTAAGAGCAGCTCACAAGGGCTTGATCCTCTCTGATTGACCCTGGGCTATGCTCCCCTTTCCCCTGCCCCACTGCTGTCCTGAGTAGCTCTCAACAGCCCCTTCAGCGTGAAGGCGCAGAGCTGTTCTATGCTGACCTTGTGCTGGACCATGAGGGCCAGCCCTCCTACCTGCTGGAGTTGGTGGCTGAGGACGGTGGCACACACATCCTCATCGTCGATGCCAATGACAACAGCTCTGCCTTTGCCCAGAGCTTGATCCTGGTGGAGCTACCTGAGCATATGCTGCCAAGCTCCCTGTTGCTCTATCCAGATGCTGCTGACCACAAGGATGGCCCCAAGGATGAAGCTGCTGAGTGCCTGAACGACTCATTCCTCCATGCTTCAGCTTCTCTACCTGTAAACTGAGAAAAACAGATTTGTTCATCCTGTAAAAAAGCAGGTTATACTGCAGCTAAATGTTATGCAGATGTTTGTGTTATGTTTTTATTTACTTTCTGAACTTCTATTTAGTTCTTGCACTTCAGCCTCTTTTTAATTTGAAATTGTTATTTGTGTCATGCTGATATTTAAATCCATGCAAAGGAATGAGCAAAAGTATTTTTCTCCTCTGGGAGAGTCAAGTTCTTGTTTCTTTTCATCCTTCCTGTCTTCAGCTGCAGGAAAAATCTGCTTCCAATTTTAGGTAAATATGTCTATTTCTCCAAATTAGCAGTTGAAAATATTGTACTTCATATTCTTGTGGTGCCTGGAAAAGAAAGTTTTAATGGTTTCCTTTTGGTTTTTTAATGCCCATTCAGCTCCAGACCACTTCATTGTGAAGGACTGTGAGAGAAGAAATAGTGAATTTAATGACATTCTGATACCAGTGGAGAAAGGCTAAAGAACCCACCTTCAAGGATGAATGAAAACCAGGTTGGAAAGTATAAAACTTAACATCTCAGTTTTGGATTGCAAGACATAAATGAAGGCAATGAACTGAAACAAACCTTATCACTCTCCTTTCCAAAGCCCCTGGATGAAGAAAGGCAGGAATAGATTGAAAAGTAGAAATGTCTGACCCCCTAGTCACCAGTGACCCTGACTCATCAGTGAAACATCTCAGTGATGTTACACAGACATGACAAAATCACAGAGGAGGCTCAGTCCAATGTTAAACACTGTCAAACCCCAAAGTGATTGGCTTCTGAGTGTTTTGGTTTTGGATGCTCAGTTTGGCGTGCTGGAGAGAGGATTGGCAGTGAGCGAGTGCTGAGGATTCTCTGTTAAAGTTTCTTGAAGCCGAGCAGCAGAAAATGCAGACATTAACATTTGGTACTCCTGAAATGTTTAGTCTATGTCTGACCAGGTGTTGCAAAGTCCATGTCATATGTGTGTGTGCTGTAAAAACATAAATGAGGTATATGAACAATTGAACTGCAGAGTGTTGAATCACGTCTTATATAGGTATATATTTGTTACACCTCACTTCATACAGGTGCTTGTAGGATCCTAGTATAATATATAGAATCTTAACATAATTTTAGGACATACATTATCTCCTGCAAAATCAGCACAGCGAAATATAGATATACTTGTTTGTACCTGTAACAAATTGCTTTTTTTTCGGTAGAGTAAAAACATCTAAGAGCTTCCTATTGTAAGTGTGATAGTGCTAATCTAAACATAAGGTTGCTAAAAATCAGCCGTTGCTATGATAATATATTATTTGTAATTTAGTAAACCATATCAGATCATTGAATTCTAGGAAAGTATCTCATATTAATTTGAAAGACTTAAAAATATTGCTTCCTTTCCAGATACAGCCCTTATGCCCAACAGCTGAAAACAAGGAAAACACTTTGCTTGCATTATGAAAATGATTACATGATTGCATATTCTACAATGCCAACTTATCAGCAATTTGAAAAGTCTAATTTTCATCTCTGGCAGCCAAAGCTGAAAGAATATTATTATCAAGCGAATATTCCTAACCCCAAATGACTGCAGAGAGTATCTGAAAGATTTCTAAATGATGGGCAGACGAATATAGGAACTGGCCTGTCAAGAGAACACAGAGAATTAAATCACGCTTCACAGAACACTTTACCCCAAGTGCCTCTGAAATAAGAACATAATTCTGAAAGAGTAATTAAAAGGTATCACAGAGTATCATAAAAATGTACTGAGTACTTTTGTCCATGTTTATGAGAAAGTATTGCCAACTGAGATGTGTAAATAAAATCCCGATAAGATCAAATGTTACTTTAAATTATGACAAAACCTATTAGTGTATAGGCAAATCACCTTTTAAAAATCATCTCCTATACTTTGTCAATGAATCTAAGTAAAAATCATGTGAAAACATGTAATTAATGCTGCTAGGAATTGAAAAGTAAATGAACACAAACCATGTCCTTAAACTGAAATGATTACATCAGTAAATAAAAAGATCTAAGTGTACATCTACAGTCAAACATGTCCTGAAGTACTTATTGACTGCTATATCAGGTGATCTATTTATTTTTTTTTTCCTTTTTAAAAACAGCATCAAACTGGCCTCAGGTCTGCATCTGAAAGTGTGCAGGTAGTCTTTTTTGTCCACATGGCTGGGGGAGTTCTGTGCTACTGTAAGTAAAGGCTCTTGCATTAGGGCTCTAAGAAAATCATAAAAATAGCTGTGCTGGAGGGATGAGGAATGTAGGTTATTTAGGAAACTACTGTACACGGTCATATTTATACACAGGTCTTTCTGTATATATATACAGAGAGACATGTATCTCTTGCTCTCTCTCGACCCCATCTGGAATACTACATCCTGCTCTGGATCTTCCAACAGAAGAAGGACATGGATCTGTTGGAAAGGGTCCAGAGGAGGGCTGCAAAGATGATCAGAGAGCTGGAGCACCTCTCCTATGAGGACAGGCTATGGGAGTTGGGCTTGTTCAGTCTGAAGAAGAGAAGGCTCAGGGGAGACCTTATAGTGGCCTTTCAGTACCTGAAGGGGGCCTACAGGAAAGCTGGGGAGAGACTTTTTATAAAGGCCTGTAGTGATAGGATGAGGGGTAATGGTTTGAAACTGGAAGAGGGTAGATTTAGATTAGAAATATGAAGGAAATTCTTCACTCTGAGGGTGGTGAGACACTGGAATATGTTGCCTAGGGATGTTGTGGATGCTCCATCACTGGATGTGTTCAAATCCAAGTTGGATGGGGCCTTGAGCAATCTGGTCTAGTGGGAGGTGTCCCTACCATGGGACTAGATGATCTTTAAGATCCTTTTCAACCCAAACCATTCTATGATTCTGTGATACAGACAAAACCATTTGATATTGCTTTTATTGTTTGTATGGGGTCTGGCTGGAATGGAGTCAACAATCCTCGTAGCAGCTCTTATGGTGCTGTGTTTTGGATTTGTGGATAAAATAGTGTTGATAAGCAGTAGTTAATGAACAGCACTTGGACAACCTCAAAGCTTGCTCTTTTTTGTCACTCTGTCCCCAAAATGATTAAGACTATGGTGAGCAAGAAGTTGGGAGGGGACAAGGGGACACAGCTAGGAAGTAACTTGAACTCCCCAAAGGGAATCCACAAGAGTATATTCTATACCATATGACATCAGTCATACCTCAAAATGGTTGCTCTCAGAAAATGCTGAAGGAATAATTTAGAACCTGTTTGTGGTAATTTCAAATAAAGTTAACTTGATTTCTAATGAAAAACAAAATTTGTCTAAAAGAGATTTTAAGATTAATTAAAATTGAATACTAGACAAGAAACTAGTGTTATTAGGTCAACTGACCCATATGAAGGTAATTTGAGGATAGGCTTGGGGATCTCTATAGTTGAGCTAAATCAAGAAGGAATAGAGCAAAGATTTTCTATTTGAAAATGTACACTTTCTTCTGGTAGTTTCCTGGATCATTTTATAAGGAATTGCTTTTCACAGCAGACAGACATAATTCAAACACTTCATAACACCAAAGAAGAGAAAAACATCCAAAGTGTAATATAAATGATCAACAATCTGGGACCAGTAAGTTATTTTAGTGGATGAGTTAGGATGCTTTTTATGCACTGCTTGGATAGCTTTAAGCACTCCAGGAGGTAGCCACGTTTTGGCTGCATATTCTTCTAAATTATATTCTTTTCCAGCTTTTAGTTACATTAAGTGTACTTATTTAAAACAGGCACTCTACGTTTGCTTTTTTTTTTTAAATTTGCAATGATTCTTAAAATAAAACCATGGTGTTAAATGCTGGCTTGTAACTTCAGATGTGCTTAGTAGGGTGATATTCAGAAATTCTGAGACTGAGCT
Organism: Baryphthengus martii; assembly: GCA_013396935.1. Classification (NCBI taxonomy): domain Eukaryota; kingdom Metazoa; phylum Chordata; class Aves; order Coraciiformes; family Momotidae; genus Baryphthengus; species Baryphthengus martii. The sequence continues at coordinate 184,814 of VWZK01018826.1, read as the reverse complement.
CCTAACCAAAACTTCCCCAAACAAACACCAAGGCACTTTGAAGTCTGCTTCCCAAGGAAAATATGATACATACTTTAATCTCAGTCTAGAGTTGGAAGTTTGGTCCATGTCCCCCACTAAACACAATTTTCTATGTCATGGTGAAAATTAGATTGCTGTTAAATGAGCTTTTTTCTTTTTTGGTATGTTTTTTTTGTTTGTTTTAATTTGTTTGTTTCTTTGTTTGTGTGTTTTCAGTCTTCTTCCAAGCATTTATATAGGAACCCTCTTTGCGGGGTTATGTGCATGTTGGCAACCTGTATGGTACAACAGAGACCAGAGTAAGGATAATGTGGCTTGTTTGATATGTGTGTTCTATCACAATATAAATATTAAATAAGATTTGATTGTGACAAGTGTCAGCCTAGTTTATTAAGGGAAGCCAGTTTGCCTGAACAAGCCTGTGAAGTATGACAGTTTAGTTGTTGCTTCATTTGCACTTGTGATGTCCCAGCTGAGACATTCAAATGTTGAGATGGGTGGGATGAATAGCTAGGATTAAGAGCCATTCGAGTTATCCCAGGGGGAGCAGCTGTCACTCTGGAACAGAAGCCTTGGCTTGTTTGAAGCATATATATATAACGTTTACTTTAGGCTGCTGTGGTGATTTATCTTAGCTACAAGTTAGAGACCAAAGGTAATAAGTAAGGCTGGAAACTTCCATGTACAGCCAATGACAAGAAGCAGGATCCTCCAGGGGGCAATTCAGAGCATGCAAGTTAGACGCTAAAGTAGCTGAAAATGGATGATGTGGTTACCTCCTTCTGTACCTCATTTTCTATATCCATTAAGGGGGAATAATAGTATTTCTTTACTTTCTTTTTCTCTTCTTCCTTGACTCTTCCCTTACAAAGGAGTTGTTTTTCAGGTACAGCTTCTTCCAGCAGCATAAAGGCAATTTAAAATCCTTCATTTCCCATATGTACTTTGTGTTCCAGGAGCCAACACATCCTGTGAGCAATGAATGCTGGGAAGTAATATGCATGTCTTTGTATATATTTGTATCACTAACAGGGAATAGAAAATAATTTTCTATGGCCTATTGTATTGATAGGCGAGCTATCCTGTTTGACCTTTGATGGTTGAGCTGAATTGATCTCTCTTGAGGAAGAGTTCATTTCTGAGGTTTTTTGAGTGTGTATACAAGCCATAAAGATCTGAAAGGAGGAGACTTTGTAGTTCAAATCCACTCCATGAAGCCCATACCATTGAGCTCAGCATAAAGGTGAAGGAATCCATTCTTAACCAACATAACCAGTGCGCAGGCTCAGAGTTGGCATGCTAGGTACTATGGCAACAACATAATAAAAGCAGGCAATCAACTGCTGCCTAGCCTGTCAGCTGGTTTGAATAAAAGACACTAATTGCTAAGTGTCTGTGCCTTCACCAGATGCTCAAGGGCTCATTAACCTCAATAGAATAGCAGACTCATTAGCAGGCTTGTCTATGGATTAACCATTCAAGGCTGATAGAGACCTGCATTTACCAAGGGTAGGTTAAACTAACTACATACCTTCACATTAGTTTCGTATTTTATAGAAGCTGAAGGGCTTTTGGAAATACATTTCTGTAATTCTCTTCCATCCCAGCTCAACTGGGTTTTAGGAGACCAGGAAAGGATTTTACTGTGGCTTAATTAGTAATTAGTCAAAACTGGCATCAAAGCGATTTTTTCTCTAAAAAAAATCAAGGATGCAAGCTGTGGTTCGGTAGTTTTCCTTTTTGTCCATCTGCTTTAAATATTGGTGGAAAATCCAATGATAGTCTGGAAATGTGTCTAAGATCATTGCTCTCCTGTTGTTTCTTACATCTAGAATTGGATTCTGGCAACTACGCTAGAGCCAACTCTGAGGCATTCATGTTTTTGAGACACTTCTAAAAGAAGCTAAAAATGGAGGCAAAGTTGAAAAGAAACTAAAACTAATTAGTTTAAAATCATGGTGATAACTCTACTTCACCATTAATTTGACTACTCCACCTGTTTGTTTTGATTGCTTCCCAAAGGATTCCAAGAGGAACCAAGAGTATCTTTCTTGGAGGTAAGAATAATTCTGTGCTGTAGGTGCTGAGAACGGAAATAATGGTTTATTCAGACCTGAGCCTGAAGCCTCCTTTAGATTACTGAACTTGATGTAAGTCTGAGAAATCAGCAGTGGTCAATTTATTATATAAATGAGGGATCATGTTTAATTAGAAAGCAAATCAACAGATTCTTATTGCTTGTTGCAAGTGACCATTGAAATAAAGATTAAAATAAAACCTGTATAAATTCTTTTTTTTTCCTCTTTGATATTTAGAAAGAACTCTTTGACTCAGTGTGATTTTTGTTGTCCTTATATTTGCTTTGTACAGAAGTAGATGATAAAGAGTCAAACTCAGCAACCAGTGCAGGTACAAATTAAGTGTTTTTTGGACAGAACGGAATCTCTGCTTGAGATACTGAATTCACTTATGCACTTTTGCTTGCCTCAAAAATCAGGTGTCCTAGGTTCTTCACCTCGTGGAGTAAGGCAACTGTCTTTCAGAGGCTTTAGTAGAAAGACCTCGCCTGCTCAGTTTTGGACACCTCAATCAGCAGACAAGCTCTCTGGAGGCTTTCAAAGGTACCTGCCAGTCCCTGGTGACTATGCAGGGAACTCAGGCACATGTTTTAGGAGCAATCTTTCACTAAGCACCTGAAGCTTAGGTATGAGTAATATGTAAGAGTTGGTCAGATCAGTTTTCATCAACTATCATCTGCCTGCAACCATCTTTTGGGACATCAGGATAACACTGGTGGTAGTATTGAAGATGAAAGTTGGGTTACAATTTACAACTAAATTTATGTATTCTAACGTACAGAGTGAAAAGATGAATGGAATATGGTATTAATCATCTCAATAAATCCAGCATAAGTAAGTAATACATACAGAACCCTGCCGAGGGTGTAACAGCAAATGATATCTGCTGTAGAAAGCTAACCTCAGAGGCTTAAGGTGGATGCCTTAAAGATGTAGGGAAGCTGCCTAGGAAAAAAACCCCGAAACCAAAGTAAAATCAGTGCTAGGATGTAGGAGGAAAACGTTGGCTACATCCTTACTGGTGAATTAGGTAGTGTCAGAGTGTACTTAGCCATCTGTATTGTCAGAGAGGTCATGGGTAGAGTTTTGCCCCAAATTTGGTAAGAGCCTCTCACATAATTCCTGAGCACTATCTGGGAATTAACACAGGCCAGGGGTATTTCCAAGAGGTGTGTTGCATATGACCAGCCTCTTTTGGAGAGCAAGAGAGCTGAACTCCTTGTGGATGCAGGCCCTTTACACCAGCTGGCCTCAGTGCCTCAAATCAGTCCCAGGTATTTTTAGTTTACTGAGGTAAACACAAGCTCTTGGTGGCTGCAGGTTTAGATTGCAAAGTATACAACTGTCCAAAATGATGCTCTGCTTTAGTGCAAAGGACTGCACCGATCCTAAGGTGACCCACAATCTTTTGCTAACTATTTCAGAGCCTTCAGCTTTAACACTTGGTCAATTTGTACACTTCTGCTTCTGCACTGGTATGCCAACAGAATATTAGCTGTAAAGTCCCCTGGTACTGTCCCCTGTTTGGAGTGGGTATTTCCAGTAAGGAAATCACCAGCTAACTAAAGCTCCAGGTTGGAGTTTTGCAAGGGACAATGAGCAGTTTTTTCACCTTTGATGTTTCTTACAAGCAAAACCATCACTAGTGAATAGCAGTAAGTTGGCTCTCTTGTTACAAAGTCTGGATGGCCCCATACAATGTTTGTCTTTTAAAAAAGGCAGTTACATATTTCTTATGGTAGGATATTTGTTTCCTGGTAGGAAAGCTAACAAGAACTTTCTCTCTCATTCTTGTGCACAAGTAAATATATGTCTGTAAGACTGTTACCACCTTCATTCACTAAGTTCCTCAGGTCATAGGAAATGTCTCTGAAGTATTGTCAAAAGTGTAAACAATTACTGTGCTTTACACATCTAAGGAGATGGCTTCTGTCTAGCCATTGATTTTTCTGAGCCCTTTGAATGATGGCTTGAGAGTTTTTGCAGTGCTGCAATTAGCCAGGCAAGGAGCAGACCACGTTTAAAGTTAGCCCATACACACATTCGCTATTTGTGATATGCATAAAAATTAATTACAGTTTGAAATTACTCAACACAAAGAGAAGCTGGTGAATCACAATTTGCAGTTCATTGAATAAATGTCAGTTATTGATTTCTGTGGTTGAGTACTAGTGAGGTAATGCCATGTTTGCTGCTCATTAGAGGTGGCACAGCACAATATATCATAAAATGTAATTAGAGGAACATCAATCATTTAAAATATGCAGCTAAGATTAAATATATTGCTATGCACGGAGAAATGAAAGGGCTCATTAACAACACAGTGTAATGTGACAGCAAGGGAGAGCTTGATTTTTCAAAAAAGGAATCTTCCACTGTGTTGAAGATCATGACAAGCTTCTTCTTCATATTTTAATTAAGATTTTAATCTGATTTTGCTTCTGCTGCTAGAACGGATGAACTTTCATGCGTGCCATTTTGTCAAAAATATTTATGATAATGTTAGTTAACTCTTGATTAATAGAATTTCTCATTAAGGCTCTTTTAAGACTGGACAAATGTCTTTTTGAATGGGGTATTCAGTTCCTCTTTGGCAAGATCTGAAATGCAGTTATTTGATCACAACTTGCTCCAACAAATCTTCATGATTTTTCGATATCTCACTTGCAAGGAGAGACAGTGAGTCAGGACAATGAGAAGCAGGGAGGAAGGAACAAATCAAAGCTGTACCTTGCTGTGAGGGATTTTCTTCAAGGTGCTAGTGGGAAAAAGAAAAAAAAAAAAAAAGGCAGAGGAGAAAGTATCATCCTAACACCCTTCCACTTCTTTCTTTAGCAATGGAAGTAAAATTTCAGTAAGGGTGGTTCTTGCAGCTTCATAAAGCACGATTCTAGTCTGTGAGCTGTTAGAAACGCTTAAAAAATTGAAGGCCTGTTGAGAAGGCTAATTTTAGCTCCCTATGCAGCAGAGGGATCCAATTCTTGTGAATAGTGTGAAAATGATCTTTTTACCCCCCTGCCTGCAGAGTTTCTCATCTGTTCTGTCCTAGGCTGTTCTTTCATCGGGGCTGACAGGCTGAAGCAACAGCTGAGAAGAGAAGTCTCCTAGGAGAAGAAATACTACCAAATAGCTTTGCTAATTCTTCCACTTGAAAAGCTTTAAAATTTTCCTTACCTGAGGGAGCAATGGATTTTATAAGTAATCTAGTTTTAGAAAGTGTGGCTTTGCAAGCAAGGGCCTCATTATGCCATGTGCTGTTCAGGAGGCAAAGATCTTCTCTAGCAGAGAATTTCTTTGTTTTTAATGATTCTTAGGTATTCAGACCCTGATGCATGTCCATTCACACTGGTAATTATTAGTTTTCTGTTATCCTTACTTGTCCTCTCCCTTTCTACTTCTATTTAAAAAAGAGAAGAAATCTGGCCACAACAGAAAGATGAAAACATGAATTTTAGTAGCATGCATATTCCTTCTCTTTTTCTCTGTTTCTCTTCCCTTCTCTCAGGGCTCCCTCTATGTTGACAGCTTAACTCATTATTGAACTCTAAAAAGTTTCTTAAAAAAAGCTTAGTCAATGCTCCCATGCCCCAACCCCTGCCTCCAGGGTCCTTTGCTGAGTGAAAATTTAAAGCACCAGGACTGTCAGAGTTCAAGGAACATCTGGACATCTGCTCTTAGTCATATGGTTTAGTTTTAGGCAGTCCTGTGAGAAACAGGGAGTTAGATTTGATGATCATTATTGGCCCCTTCCTATGTAAGATATTCTATAATTCAATGATTCTATGACTCTCACCCTCTGGGAACTCTTGGGCTCGTGTCAAGCCTGGAATCCAGACCCTTGTCAGATATTTTTTTCTGTGGACACAAAGGCATCAACTTCAGTCCTAAACCGGGTTATCTGTAGATAATGTATTATTCACTTGAAATTCAATCCCAGTAGCCATGTCTGTGCAAAAATGCTATTCTACTAGTACTACTATGCCCTTTCTCTAACCTTTTGAATTAGCTGTCCTCCCACCTTCCTGTATCAGATTATCCAGAAATCTACTGGTTCCTGTTGATATATCCATGTATCTGAAAAGAGAAGGTACCGAAGTGTAAGGAAGCAGGACTGTAGATCGCAGGACTGTAGGCCTGCAGCATGCTCAGGCCATTCCCATCCCTAGCAGCATGAGTGAGAAAAGTATAACAGGTTCTCTTGAATATATTCTTCACAGACATTTGATTTTATGGCTAAAGGTCTATTAACTAGATATTTAACAGAAGCTTACACACTTATCATGCTTGTAGATACCTATGTGGAGGACTTATGTGTTGAGTCACTTTCCTGCACAAGGGTTTGTAATGCTCCTTCAGGTAGGTTAGGCATCTTATTTGGTTTCCAGCTACCACTTCAGCAGGGCATGGGCCTCTTGTACTTTCTAAGTCATGTTTGCCAGCTCTGTGTAGGTACCTGTGATATCCTAGGGTCTCTAAACTGGCTTTGGATGCCAATGTATGGGGAACTGAATCAAGTTCCTAAAGTTCGGGTGAACTGAACTTTACCCTGGTCTCTGCTGCATCAATATATTTTGAGCTAGTCACCATGGGCTCCCTTTCTAACCCACATGAGAGGACTGCCTGACCAGTTTTAGATGCATACTTGAGATGAGACATACTTTTGAAAAGAGAAGTCACACTCTAACTGTGCCTCTTATCCAGCACTGATTTAGGGATTTAGGAAGCCTAAACAACTGGCTTTAATACACAGGGTTTGCAGAGCACACAGCTACATTCAGTCAAGGGAACCCCTGCTTGCAAAGAGTTACTACCTCTCTTTTTTTTTGCAAAGTCATCTTTAGAGACGAGGGTAAACAAAGAAACAGTACTTGCACAGCTCACAATCTGTTGTTTCTCTCAAAAAGAGTGAAAAGCAAATATCCTGGCAAAGGAATGCAGGTCACATATTGTTGTTGCAGGTTCTCTTTTCAAGATCCCATTCCTCTCCAGAGTTTACCTGGTATGCATTTGGATCCTTTTATTTTAGAGAAAAGCAGAAGGAAAGCCAAAGTAAATTGCAGATCCCAATGTTTCTTGTGATTTGGATAGTTATCCTGTGATAGGACATAAATTAGTGATGCTTGACCCTACACCAAGACAGAGCTTAGTTTCAGTTTCTCAGAAGTGAAGAGACAGGACATGTACATTTAACTCCCATTTTTAGCTGTTACCACAGAATCTCAAAACTGGTTTCTGTAACACTGATAGTTTTCACCTTATGTTTGACAGGTAAATCATACAAAGAGAAGAAGCTTTTTGAGTCTTGAAAAACCTGTCTTCTGTGTCCTCACCAGATACTAAGAGAACAGTCTGAAACAAACCAAAATGTCCTCTATCTGCAATTCATTCTCTGCACTGTACCTTGTCCTTTTCCTGGTGTCTGTGGCTTTACACCTTTCTGATGTTTTCTCAAACAGGCACAGAAATATCAAAGATCGGTATATGGCCCAGACATTGTAGATTTTTGAGTTCAGTCCAAACATAGAGCTAGACCTGAATTCAAAAGGTACCTTTGCATCCACAGTAAGATGGTGGTTGATTCAAGGTGTCTCACTTTAGAACTGCAGTTCTTTAGATGCCTTCTCAGGTACTTTGTGAGAAGAGCCTAATGTACAAAAGCATGTCAGTGTTGGACATCAGCAAGTGAAGAGGGCTGCTTGGAAGCATTGCAGTCTTGATAGGGCTTGTGAGTTTTTATTATCCTTTCCTTTTGCTTCCGGCCAGAGCTTAATCCTGTGATGTTCTTGGATTGCCTAACAGATAAATCTTAACTGAAAGCATAGGTTGAGCACTGGATGCCAGTGAGTTTGGTGCCTTCTCTGATAGGAAGAAATTAAATCCAAATATCCCACCACCCAGTAAGATGCTTCTTATTCAAATGAAAAAAATAAGTATTTAAGCATTTAATAATAATTAAAAAATAAGCATTTATTCTTTGATAAAGTGGATAAGAGATATGGTTTAGCCTCAGAGTTAGGGCTCTTGGTTGATCAGATTTTTATTTGGAATAGAAGGCACGTATGGAACATGACTTGTGTGTAGAGTTACTTGAGGGAGAACATGTCCCAGCATGTTCATGCAAGCACAAAGCAGGAGTAAGAAGTAGCACAGGGCAGAGAGTCGGGTTTTCTAATGTGCTGAGGAACACTGGCTGTTACTGAGGCCTTTATGTACGTTTGTTGTAGCATTGAGATTGTGCACATTTAAAGGGCTGTAGTTTGAGAAGGAAAGCTAGAGAAATCTCCGTATCTTGAATATAAGCTAGGATTAAAATAACATCCTAGTGACTCTTATTAGAAGACTAGATTTACCCTTGGACTACAAAATAAACATTTTCCACTATTTTTATTCTAAGCTTTCTTTTTTTGGTCAGATTTTCTGGAATATTTGATGCTAAGATGGTAGAGAAAATTTTAATCAAAATTTTTCAAGTTGAATAAAGTACATTTTAATATTAGAAAGTGTTGTGCAAGCAGAATAGGAAATGCTGCGAGCTCTGCCTTTAATGTATCCATAATAATATTTTGCATGCATGTGTAATGTACATTTGCAGTGTATTGGTCAATAATGGTGCAGAAAGAACTAAGTAAATTGATTGCCTATATACATTCAGACCCAAGACAGTAATTGCATAATTAATGTGTATTACACAGCTTTAGCTGAAAACTTACAAACCTCATCTACTTAGCAATATACATTTAAATAACATTTCAGAATTCCAGTGAGACACTACAGCATATGAATAAAATAGCATTAATCCATGCCCAGTTGAGTTGCAAGCACAGCCAGAATATATGAATTTATTTAAAACAATCCAGGAATGTGTCCCAGTGCTTTCTTACAAAGTTAGCCACGTAGAGAACCTTTGTTAATTTTCTTTTTTATCTTTCTTTTCAAATGAAAGGGCAAATTATAGAAAGTATTTAGCTAAATAAAGAAGAAAAGACAAGGTAAAAAGAAGATTGTGAGTCAGTCAGTCTTTCCGTATCATTCAACAGGCAGCAGGCAGAAATTGGCAGCAGGCCATCTCTCTCCATAGGTGAAGGCAACAGTCTGAGCTCCACTGAACAATGACTTTCTCTAATGCATCAAAATTACAGTGACAACTGTGCTAAATAACTTTCTCTTGGAAGCGTGTGGAAGCTTCAAATGTGTTATTACTTCCCGCAATTGTTCATTTGGTGAGGTAGTCTGCTGGTTGCATATTAAGCTGCAGTACAATGAACATGAATGCAGTTGGTCATGGACTTGAAAGAGAGTTTTAAATACATAGTCTAACTTTAGGAAGGTTTAGTAGTTCTTAATGTCTCTCTCTGAGTTGACAAGTAGATGAATTTTAAACCATTAATTCCACTGATAGACACAGAATCCAAAAGGGAGAGGTGTTAAAGACACAGGTTTTTGCAAAGTATGGTATTGACTTTGACTTTAGGCCAAGAGCTCAGAATTTGCCAATGTCAAGAAAGCACAAGATCACAGATTAATTCAGCTTGGGAGGGACCTCAGGACATCTCTAGTTCAACATCCTGTGCTTGATGAGGCTGGACTGCTCTATCTTTAAAGCAAAAGCCACTCTTGGTTGTACTCAATTAAATATTCATACTTGAAAATCACCTTTTCCTGCTCCACTCACTTTAACTGTTGCGGCAGTATTGCTGTTACCTAGCTGCAGAGTTATGGACCTCCCAAACATTTCAGGCTTTCCAAAGCCTGAGATTTTTTTTTTTTATATGCACAGAGGCACCCTAACAAACATACTCATAAAGGAGGGAAGACACCTTTTATTTGGGCTCTACTGGATACTGGATACTTTCCATTGCCTCTAGTGGAAGCTTAAACACTTCTTGCATTTACATGCCTACATTTCAATGTGATGATCTTGAATGAAATCCAACTCCAGTTGACCAATTCCGTTGCTGAAATGTGAGTGCCTAGAACCATTTAATGCATTATTGCATGCCCTGTGTGTCATCTAGCTTCCTGTATTGTTGACAGAGGATCTACTATAAATCCCATGTCAGACCTGCCAGTTCCATCTAGATGCTGTAGATATGCTAAGGCATCTCAGATGACACTAGCTCCTGTGTTCAGGCAACTAAATCAAGATCTTAATGTCTACAAACAAAACAACTGGCTAGCAGTCTGCGTGTGTATGATGTGAGTAGAGAAAACCCCCAGGCTAATTTTTCCAACTATGCGACAAGTATCAGTAAACATTCTGAAGAAGTATCAGATTTTGTTTGGGACTTAGTTTGTGCTTTATCGACAACAAGAGATGTCCCAGGCTCATCAGCTGCCACTTACACCATTGTCACTAGAACTGACTGAGTACAGAGGCTATCCGTGTTGTAACTGCCACGAATAAGATGACTAAGGGATATGAATGAAAGATCGTTTATATCTATAGCTAGAGACTTGTGATGAAGTCCAAGCTGTTTAATTTCATATTTAGCGGCTAAATATAACCAACTGCATAACCCTGACTTGCTATAAAAATGCCCAGTGCTGCATTACATTTGAAGGGAGAAACTGGGTATGAGAGAATTCGGTAGTTATTGGTCAAGTTGTCTTAAGTATAGAGGAATTCATTTCAGGTAACATTAGGCAACTTATAATTAGCTTAATTTTAGCTAGTCACTCATGTTCCCTCTCGAGGGAGTAGAAATTCTTCAGGAGAGCTGTACATAAATATTGAAGACAGATTAGATGAATATTCCAGATGCTCAGCTGATGAAACCGAGGTAACTGAGACTTGTTGCCCAATTTTTAGATAGCTAAAGTCAGGTGAAGTGAGTTCCATGTGTGATATTAACCTTCAGAGCATAATTGAACGGACAATTTCTGTGTCAACCTTTTTGGCTGGAAAGGAATCAGATTAAGTAACAAATAGAAAAGAATTATTGACATTAATCATGGAATCATAGAATGGCTTGAGTTGGAAGGGACCTTTAAGATTATCTAGTTTCAACCCCCCTGCCATGGGCAGGGACACCTCCTACTAGTCCAGATTGCTCCGAGCCTCATCCAGCCTGCTCTTAAACATTTCCAAGGATAAGGGGTCAACAACTTCTCTGGGCAACCCATTCCAGTGTCTCACCACCCTCATAGTAAAGAACTTCTTCCTAATGTCTAACCTAAATCTACTCTGCTCTAGTTTAAAACCATTGCCCCCTGTGCTATCACTGGTGTTTGGTTATTTAGGGTATGGTAAATAAGCATTTTTTTCTTCTTCACAGTATGCTTTGGAGGCTGCTGTTCTACTGGGTATTAACTTGAAAATTACATTCACCTGATGAACTGGATACTAACCCATTGTATTCAGATTTATTTAATGTTATTCTCATGCAGGAGCAGAGCAAAGAGTAGTCAGGTAGCTTAATTTTAAGTGGACAGAATGAAGGACTGATCGGAAAAAATATTATTTTCCTTGTTGTCAGCTTTTAGAACAGCGAGATGAGAGACAAATCAATAAGTCTCACAATTGCAGTCTACAGTCTCCCTCCTGTTCTATTCCTTAGAATGGATTTGGCACCAGATATACAAGCCTGAAGTGCTAAAAAAAAAGGCCATGGTGACTGGAAATGGTAATCTGTGTGCTTTCTCTATTTTTAGGGCATCAGTGCAAGGAGATATTTCATCTAAGCTGGAACTGAGGATATAAGCTTACAAGCTTACATGATCGCGTGTCAAACTTTCTGAATCCCATGCTGAGATGTGGACAGCTTTCTCTGTTACATGATGGAACATAGAGGGCTAGAAGCAGAGAGAATTTAGGCCTCTCTCATTGATATTTTGCAATCTGAGCTCAGTGACAGCCAAGCAATGTTTTGCATAGCTTCCTTCTCAGCATGTGGATTTTCTTTTCTTTTTTTCTTTTTTTTTTGTTGTTTTGTTTGCCTTTAGTTTTATTTTTCCTTCCTGTTTCTCAACAATTGCCAATAACATATTGCTTTATTTAAATTGAATGAGAGTTTGCTATTAGAGATGTCAGTATTTCCAGTCTCAAAAATTAAAAAGAGTAATTTGCAAGTCAGACTTCAAAACCCAATAAGAATGCATTAAGATAAAGGTCTTCTATTGTGTTCTTGTTGTATTTTGTTGCATTCCATTATACTCTTGTATTGAGCTTCAATTTTTAAATTTTTTTATTAATCTCAGTGTTATCTAGTCTTCTAAATTTCTGGACAAAGGTGAATTTCCAGCTTCAGTTTTGAGTTTGCTCTCTCACATTCACATTCACTTCTCCCAGTCATGCTGTTTCTGTCCTTACATCCTCTGCCCCACACCCTGACACTGGGAATCTCATGCCCAGGTATCCACTTTGTTCAACCCTTTCCATTCTCACCTGTTGCCCTTCCAGTGAATTCATTGTGCTTCCAGGACTGTATTTCCATTTCAAGTCCCACATTTGACCCTGGATGTTCTGATCACTGGGTCTGGCATTTGTCTGACTAACTGTAGACTTCTATAATGTGTATGTTGGTACATGTAGCTAGTGAGCCTCTGTGGCCTTTATAAACAATGGAGAGAAATACAAACTGCATCTCATCTTGAAGCTGACAGTAAAAATAGGTCAGATGAATCTTGTCCTGTAAACAGTGTTTTCTTGTAATTATCTACTAAGAAAGCCCAGAGTGACAGGCTCAGATGAACAGATCTGTACTGCAGAAGTGTAAGGAGAGGCAATATGGACCCCACCTTTGTAACTTGCAGGGCTTCTCAGTTATAGTTTTTCTCTTTTGGCATTGGATGTAGAGGGAAGACACCAGGAATGATCAGACTAATTCTTTTATTTTTATTTTTTTTTTATGAGGAAGGTGAGAGGAAGAATAAATAAAGATATTAGGAGGATGCTTCTAAGGACAAGTGTAAGAATTGGTTAAAGAGAGTTTTGAATTGATATGGAAATAAAGGACTGGCTCCCCTGAAACCAGAAAGGCAGGTAGAAAATACACACAGGAGCATGGATGTTGGGCATGCCGAGATTAGAGAGCTTCAAGACTTGTCTGGAAGAGCTACATCTCAAGGAACTGATAGAATCAACCTAAAGGAAATTAGAAATGTCCTTGTCTTGGAGTGTGATCGATCAAGAAGATAAATGGTTGTGTCATACTGGATGATTAGTCCCTGTTGAAAACTGGTCCATGGACACCAGGGGTCTGTGAATCAGAAGCAGACTACCACTGTTCCGACTTGAATGGATTGCTTACTGATCTGCCTCAAAGACACAAAGTCATGAATTTGGGGTTTTAAGATGTATTGATGTGATATTTTAAAGTACCACAGTGTTTTATTCTATGTTAATTAGGGCTCTTGGTCTATTCAGCTGATACAGCTAAAGCCTGAGATGAAACAATACAGAAAGCAGTGGAGAAAGATACTCTCACTTTACCAAAAATAAAGTCTAAGGGCTGCAGGGGGAGGAAGCTACACTGACATTAATTTATTTTATATGTACATATTTCTTTTTAACATTTTACTTTCTTTCTGATTAGCCAGCCAAATGTAAGGGAATTTTGTTTTAAATGACTCTACATGTGCCCTTTATCCAGAGATCTACAACCATACATACACTGATGTGCAAGCCACGGTACTCTCGTGCTATATGTGGCATAACAGATTATGATGAAGTCCAGTGATTAGCAGTATAAATCTAGGCAAACTCAAGAACAGAAGCCTTGTACTCTTATGTCCCTTTGCTCATAGCAGCAGTGAATTAAATAGATTTGGTTATATTTGAGTGGCGTCACAGAAATATTTAGAAGAATTAAAATGATTTATTGGAGAGGCAAGGATGATAATGTGCAGCTGATGTGTCTCAACCATCCTGAAAATGCCAGAGCAGTCAAGTGTCCTGGAAAACCTTTAGCAACTGCTCTTTGATGCCCGTCAATCTTTATTTTTTTTTTTTTGTTTGTTTTGTTTTGTTTTGTTTAAAATAGCTGGGAAACTTATAAACATGGCTACCAATATGAGCCTGGTAGGGACTCTCAACAGCTAGGAGGGGGAATGTAAAATAGCATATATCCAAATCCCTAAATCATGTGAAATTCAAGCGCTGAGGAGAAAATCAGGAGTCTGATGATTAAATACAGAGAGTTGTCATTGCTGCATTATATTAAAATAAGTTGCCTCTAGCAAACCTCACACTATTTCTTCCTTTATATCTGTCACATTTCAGGAGCCTGTTACTCCAGCTGGCTGCATCAGTAGCTTTGGAGCTATGTAAGTTTTACAGTGAAGAAGGCACTTACAGAAAGACTTTTCATGAACAGTGGGAGACCCATTAACCACTGAATAACCACTGCAATGTGCAAGTTATATTTTCCTGTGACTTAATGGGTCTCAGCACAATCAGAAACTTAAAGCAGAAATGGTCCTCAGATGCTTTTCTAAGCCACAGAAAAGCTTCAGGCAAAATGGAACTTATTTGTTTATGGATTTCTGTCATTAATAAACAGATCAGAGACTTATTTCTGCCTCAAGCCACAATATTTTTAATGATGTCCAAAGGAGATAGCTGTTAAAGCTGTGAACAGCAGCACGATGGAGTTGGCCTGGGTGAGCAGAAGGAAGAAGAATAGCACATAAATGGCAAGGTCCCTGACACTCAGAGAATGAACAGAGGTTTTTCATTATAAAGACTGCTCTTTCTTTATACCCTTTGTCTCTCTGAAGCAGACTCATGTCCTCCAATAGATCTCCATTAAGTTTGTTTTTTTGTTTCTTGAAGGTAGAGGCACATTCTCTTCTACTTGACCTCTGGGATTTTTCTTTATTCCACAAAGTGCAGCTTTAATACATCTTCGTGAGAAGTGATTTTCCTGTCCCATGAAATTTTGTATCTTAAAACCCAAGAAGAACTCTCCTCTTTCCACAGTGATTTTTTAAAATTTTTTTTAAATTTTTTTTGGTGTGTTTTTCACATCAGATGTGCGACCGGACAATGAGGCTCTTAAATAATTCAGAGATATATATCTGCTCTTTTTTAAATATATATATATATATATATATATATATGCATTCTTCTTTGTTATTTCCCCAGGGGAAGCACTACTAAAAATTGTAAAAGTAGTCAGCTTTTTTTTTTTAGTAGATCAGAAAAGCTGATTCAATTGACAGGTTAATGTAAGGATCTAGGGGATTCAAGTTCAAGACTTATCCATTGAATATTCAGTCTCTGTCACGTGGTATGGAGAGCAAGACAGGTTACCCGCTGTGCAGACTCCCTCCTTTTCTAGAGATTTCTTGCATTTGGTTGTCAGAAACAGCCTGTGCCTAGACATTGATACCCCGCCTCTGTTCTCTGATTATGTTTGCCTTTGAACTGGTAGATGTACAAGGAACATATCCCTCCTTCCAAGCATTCGGATTTCCTCACAGCCTGGAGCTTGCTGAATGGCTGTGGAAAATGTGCAGGTAAAACTTACTCAATGTAGAAATTATTTGCATACATTTTGAGGGCATTTACATTCTTCATGTGTATTTGTGCTTGTGCAAGTATTTGTCATGTGGATAGGAATGTCATAGTCATTTAAACAGCTCTTCTTTTGGAGACATCTGTGAAATTAAGTGCCCTTAGAATTCACCAGTCTGGCTAGGGATGGTCTACAGGAGGTATGTGTAGCAAAAGAGGACCTGAAATGGAAAAGAAAGGTAAAGGTAGAGGAATAATCAGGTCTTTAAAATGTGTGGGGTTGTATGGTAACAAATAAAGCTTGTGCAGCTTTATGACGGGTAAAGAAGCTGCAAGGATCAGGAGTAGGGTGGCAGAATCTGTTAATTTATCTTTCTATAACAGAAATTAGTTGAACGTCCTAATAAATAAGCAACTACACATCCTTTTTATGGTATCCCTAGATGAAAGAGTGCATAGATAGATAATGGAGCCCCAGGAAGGTCTGAACCATAGGCCAGCTGCTCTGCTTTTTCTAGCTACTCTTGTGAGCATATTCTTACCTAATGGAAAAAGGTGGCCAACAAGTCTGAAAATTGTAAAGTGGGAAAGACAATTACTGAGGGTGTGGTGAAAAGGAACAGGTTCTCCTGTGGTGGATTTTCTGCCTTCAGCAAGAGTTTCTGCTGCTTTGAAAGATGCTATTTCTTCCATTGCCAAGAAGGGGCCAATGCAGGTCTCTTCTTCCTTCACACTGACATCAGTGGACCATGCTTTAGGACATTTCTAAAACCCGTGAAGGACCATGAGTTGTCTCATAGAAAAAAATGAAACATGAGTTAGAGGAAGATGTGTGAGATAGCAACTCATATCTCATGTGAACTCTAAATGGGACTCGTGGGGCCAATTTAAAAGCTCTGAATACTACCAGTGTTTATAAAAATGTTTATGTAAATGAAATTCCTTTTAAAATGTTGACATTAAAGTAAAATACAGTAGATTTTTAAAATGGAACTGTGACTTTTTTTTTTTTTTTTTTTTTTTTTTTTAAAAA
>VWZK01018826.1:89157-168179 GCA_013396935.1 Baryphthengus martii | reverse complement strand
AAATGAATATACTATGTCTGTGGGAGCTTGGGATGCTTCCCACATATCTTAAAAAATGCTCAAATCATGCAGGTAGAAGTAGAAGTATCAAAAATGCATCCTCTAGTAATGGTTTTCTCTGGGAAAATGTTAGTATTCTTAGCCATATACAATGCTTGAATAAGCAACAGTGCTTAAATCCTGGATAAATATCCATCAGCTGAGGAGTTATGGATGGGTGCAAGATGGGAATGAATTGACAAGCTTCACTACTGTTGAGGAATGAAAGGAAGGGAGAAAAGGAAATATCCCAGAAAATGCTACAGGATGGATACAGTACTGCTTGTCTTAAAATCAAGAGGATATATAAAATATGTACGGTACTTCTCCTACATCTCGAAAAATAATTAGAGCTTGTGATTTTTGTCATTACATTTGATCTTATTAACTGTTTGAGAGTGTGTCAGTTATCCACTGCAAACAAAACAAATTATATCATTATACACTACACTCCTTAGTCCATGTCACATGGCTTGTTAGGAAATGGTAGTGGTGGTTTGTAACTAATTAATGTATCTGTGTTGTATTTTATATAAAATCATATCCATCTGTGTAGATGATTTCAGTGAGTTTTAACAGGGTCTCGATAAGATATTATTACTTCTGTCATGCGGAGACAACTATGTAACGATTTGCATAATTATAGACAGAGGAAAATTTTAGTCTGCATATTTAAAACTGTTATATACATTTCCACCTCATTAAAGAAAATCACTGGAGCTAGGTAACATACTCATGTTGGAGATCAGGTGGCAAAGTATATAGATTACACAATCTAATCTTCTAGTGCTAAGACGTTTCAGCTGAACAAACCCAGTAGAACTGACCTTGCTTTCTGAAAAAGTTATAAAAGAAAACTCATTTGAAGAGTGCTTCTGTGAAAACACACACATCCCTCTCCGTCATTGTAACTCTAACCTTGGGAATCAGTCACTTTGGATGTGCTAAAGAGATGCTTTCATGAATAAGTGATGATAGGCTTTAATATAATTTATTTTTTTAATAGGCAGAAGGAAGAAGGTTATAGTACTTGAATTGGGAAAGCATAGGGACAGATTCATAGAGGGGATACTTGCACTCAAATCTACAATTTAGATCTTTTCTTCCTCCACCTAAATCTGTTATTGTGTTAATTTTTGCTGGTGAGCATCTGTGGAGTTGCTCAAGTCTTGGCAGCTCTGAATGTCTCAGCATGTATTACATGCCATGACCTTGGCAGGATCTGTAAGTAGGCAGATTCTGCTAATCACACTCCAGGTCTACTCCTGATCTTGTGACTACCTCAAAATACTTCTGAACATGGTCCTACATATGAAAAAACACATGTAGTTCTGGTGTGCTTAGTGAAATTGTATGAGTGGGAATACAACTTGACCCTGAAATGAACTTGGATAAGATGCTTTTCATTTCTCCACGTTTACTTCACGAAAGCACAACAACAACTTTTAGACGTGGGTCTAAGTCAGCATAAAAAAGAGTGTAACAATAAATTAAGGAAATGAACCTTGATATCCACATTTATTAGCTTACTCCCTGGCTGTGTCTCACACTGCTCCTGTTGGTCCATTGCAGGACTGATCTGTAAGAGGCTAATCCAAAGCAGTATGAATTTCACCCTTGACCTTGGAATCAGAAGTGCTTCCTGTTTCTTTTTCGTTTGGTATTACAGACATAATTTAAAGTTCTCAGCAAATTCTGCCAGAGCAAGGATTCATACAGACACTGGGAGAAATGGCCTAGCCTTGCAAAGTAGTAGAATCTGAGCTGTGTGAGGTCCTGTAGAACACACCTAGCAACATCCTCATTTAGACAGAATTGTTCAAATTCTACAGGGGGCTCTTCTAGTTCTCTCCACAATTTTAGCACTGGATTAGGAAGATGCAAAAGGTGCTTAGAAATAGAGATATCTAGGATAACTTCAACTGGCCTGATATACCTGAAGACTGAGAATCAGTGCTGGGCAGAAATACATGCTCAAGACTCAGAAACTATACATCTCTCTCAGGGTGATTGGGCTTTCAGTTGCATTTACTATATAGATTAGCATAAATCAATCAGTAGCAGTTGGAGGCATTGGCTTTCTGTTTGGGGTCCTCATCAACTGCTTGCTAGACTACACGTACAGTAGAGAGGTGTGAGAAGGTAATTCCAGTTGTTCCCTTCCTTTTCTGAAGATGGCAAAGAAACTGGCTGAAGATGTCTAATAAAAGCATGTCCAAGTCCATCATCTTAACTTCTGGTATAACAGAAATCCTTCAGTAGCTTCACTATTAATTTTGCACTGAGGTTTAAAAATGTGATAGGAATTCCATTTTTTTTTGTATGTTTATGAACTGTATATTATAATCAAAATTGAAGTAAATACACTAACTATGCTATGATTTGACTGAGAATATAAGAGACACTATTTGAATTAAGAAATGCTTGAAAAAGACTTTCAGAGTTGGGTTTTTTTTTGACAGGGAAAGCACAAGAAATAAATTTTATAATTTTCTCTTGGTGAAGAAGGTGGCTGGAATCAGAAATTTTAACATAGGCTGAGCTCTATATCTTCACCTACTGTAAGATTTGGCAAAACTAAAATTCGACACACCTTAAACTATTATTTCGTGATCAGTAGTTCCCATAAATGTTTCTATTAGGCTGCCATGGTTTTCGTACAGCCCTACTTACATCAGATGAATTTGGTAAAAAAATGAGTGTGACAACAAATATTTTTGAAATTTGCAGGTTTTGTTGCAGGGGTGGAACTGATATTCAAATAAGCTGTGCTATGCAAATGGATATTATATAAGATCAGTGAATCATAGAAAGTGATGAATTGTACAACCCTAACTCATCACACCCAGAGGGAAAAAAAATCAGTAAAAAATATTTGACATGCCAAATTTATTTCAGAATACCCAATTCCATTTACTATCCATTTAGTACATTTTGTACATGTGTCATTCAAGTACTACTTTATGTGGTAATATGTTTTCCAGGTAGGAAATCTGGTAAAGGAGGGTTTTCCGATAGCTATTGACAGAGGTGACAGTAGCAACACTGCAACATGTTGACGCAGGAAAACAAAAGATTGGATCACAGTGAGTTAGTCACAGTCTCTTTTGTTTGCCTGTTCTATTTTCCCTGGTGATTTTAGCAGAGATGTGTGAAAAAATCCTAAGTCACTGCAAGGCAGTGGTAATTTTGTCACTGAGTCAGTACCATTACATTTTCTCCACAATACTTACCATTAGATAAAGGCGATGAGTAGTGGCAAGCTGATTGATCAAGGTCACTGTAGAAGTATTTTTTGAAATGCAGGCAGCAATGTCCTAAAATGGCAAGCAAGTTCTAGTTCTGTCATTTAGATGCATGAGCAAAGCTTCAATAAACAGAAGGAACAGCGAACATTTATAAAACTCCTGCCCTGGGTCTGCTGGTGGTAGTCTCATTTGTCAATACGGCGCCCTGAAAACTCAGTGCTTAGATACTCCCAAATGAATTTTGATTCTGCAAGGAGCTACTCACCACTGGAATAATTTGTCTTTACTCTGACTTGTTTGGCTTTGCAATGCTTCACCTTTTTATTTTGTAAGCGGACCCCAAGCAAAACTGTGTGGATCCTTTGCTGATCCTCTCCACTGCATGCAGAAAAAAAGACAAGAGAGATGATAACATCAATTTTTGAAAGAAGACTATCTGTATCTTTGGTTGTGTGACCAACTTCTTTTCATTTCAGAGTATTCAAAAGATACGGATGAACTTGGTATTTCCATAATGTCCAGAATGACAATTTTATATCAACTGATTCATCAAATGCTCCCCTCTCAGGAGCTCTGTTCACAGACTTGGATCCACACTTACTGTCTTCAATACAAGCACAGAGCAGAAAGGCAGCCCTCCCTCAAACACTTTTCTATCTTAAAAGGAGAAAAGAGGTGGATAAAGTCAAGTGGAAAGTACAATGAGGCAATATGATAAGCTTGAAGGGATCTTGAGGATGAACTGCAAAGACATATTGCTAAAGTTTATGGGGATTATTTCACAGTCATGGGGGAGGCACAGGTGAAGGTGTGACAACTGCTGCTTGAAAATGGAGCACAACTGTGGTTGAAGCTCTGAGACTGAGCATCAGCTAGGACAGTGGTGGTGGTTGGTAAGAAAGGAAGTACTGAGGGATGAAAAGCCCTGTTTTACCGAGGCTGTGCTCCCTCTCAGAAGAAACTCAGGCTTTTCATTGCTTGTACTCCTTCTGGTCCAAAGACTTTCATCCTTATCCATCCAGTGGTGCAACTTCAACAATTAGGGAAGTGAGTCCCTTGTGCTCAGTTCTCACCGACGGACAGTTCACAGTGGTTGAGATGCCCTGCAAGGATGCAGGCTTTAACATACCCCAGGCTGAGGCTGTTTTCCCTCCAAAATTAAGCACAGATCTGCTTCTGTTGGCATATTGGTTTTAAAAAAGTGCCAGTGCTAAAAGATCATTGAAGAGAGGCTGGAAAGCTAGCTGCATTGCCTTGGCTACCTGAAGGGGTCTACCAGAAGGATGTCTCATTGCCCTGTTCCCAGCAGCAGGCAAGCATTTTGGAAGGGCTAGAACTCCAATGAGATCTGCCTTATATGCCAGGGCTTAGCACCTGATGTTGGATACAAACATAGCTCACTCAGGTGTCTAACTTTGTGGCATGTTTTCCTGCTGGAACATTTTGTGAGCACTTGAAGCATGCAGACCATGAATGTTCTTTTTCTTCACATTTTTCATATTACTTACTATTAGATGTAGAAACATCCTTCCTCCTCAAAGAATGAACTGCTGATGAAGTTCACCTCTCCTATTTCTCAACCAGTATGTTCTATCAGTTCATTCTGAGTACTTTTTCCCATAGGCTGTACCTTTGTGAGACCACATTTTAAATTTCTGTGACGCTCTTGTCACTGGTGTCAACAAATGTATGACAAATTTAAAATTTCTGTTGCTCAGAGTGAAAGTATTTCCTAGGATGGATGAATGTGAGATGGATGAAAAGTGTCGTCACCCCCTATACTGCAGCTGTGTTAGTCTATCTGCCTGGTGTGAGCTCAATGCAGAATTGTTTCCTAAGGAGGTAATCTTTGGAAGATTTCCTTTGCTGCCTTGAGGCAGAGCAAATGAATACCTTTGCATATGCAGCTTGAATTCTGCAAATGCTGATGGGCTTTCTATGGGAGTGAAGGCACATGGTCACATAATCTCTTGCCCCACATACCCCCATTTGTGTTCCTGAGGTGTTTTGTTTGTTTAAATGACATACTGTTTTGCCAGGTCCTGTTGGTTTTCAATGTCTTTCTCTTCAATGATGGAATTAAAGGTGCACTTTTGCTTTATGGTGCATGAAAGTTATTTTTAATGGTAACTTAAAACCGCTTTTGTTTGTAGGTCTGTTTGACTTTCTGAATGAGCTCTAAGGGATAATCAGTAAGTTGGATGATTCCTACTGAGGAACCTAATATGTTTTATACCCTCTATATCCGGATAAACTGATCCACAAAGTAAAGACTCCAGAATTTCTCTCTAGCATCTAACTGGAGTGTTTGTCTCAAAGGAGTCATCCCCAGGAACATCAGTCCCCCATGTACAACACTGAAAGGTTTTGGAAAGCAGTGGAACTAGCCCAAAGAACTTGTTAAGATCAAAATTAAAATTGTTATTTCCTGACAAGCATTAGATCTATTCCCAACTCTTTCCAGACATAGTTTCATGTGATTGGTTGTGACTGCCTAGAGATGTTTATCTCTGAGCTACCGATGCTTACACTCTCTTGTAGTTGATCAGAGGTAGTAAACACCCTTGTGGCTTAGTTCACTTCACCTTGAGGGAGAAGGTATCTGAATTGTGAAAGAAAAATGCCTCAAAAATATCTATCTATTTTCTTGACTATTAGAAGAACCCTCAGGTGGTCAGATCAGATGTGAGCAAGCCTAAAGCAAAGGAAGATGAACCAAGTGAAGAAGGGTCCTCTCGTCTTAAATACAGAATGGAGCTCACACCTTCCTTTTGTGAGCAGTGAGCCTCTATTTCTGATCAGAGGCACACTACAGAATAATGTGAATTCTTCATATGCCTCTAAATCAGCACATATAGAAGGCTGGCTTCAAATTTGATTCCACAAGGAAGCATTACCAAAGCACATTTAAAAGACTTGTAGCATCAGACCTGAATCTGAATTTGTCTGCCCTTAAGCAAGATGGCCTAAATGTTAAAAGCAATTTTGAAGGTGAGTATCTGAAAATCCAAGTGTCTGACTAGTTGATTCTTCAGGTACTTAGGCACTAAGTCCCAGGGGCAGTCCGTGTCTATGGCAATATCTCTTTTCTCTGGTTTTAACAATGCATCTGAAAGCGTGGGACTTACTTCTGTGTAAATAAAAATTACTCTCTTCATGTTTACTGAGCTCAATAGGATGAGATTGTGATTTGGAAGCAATACTCATCAAATGGTTGAAGAAATATGAAACATCACAGCTGTAGATACTTTATGCCTTTTTTTTTGTTATAGCGGCACACTACAAAGCACAGATCATTTGACTTCACAAATCATATCTACTCTTGTAAAAAAGAGCTAGATCTCCCCTCTTTTAAAGCAAGTTTAAAACAATCAATATTTTTTTAGCCTTTCAAAATCCTTGAAAGCTTAGATGATCCAGTAAGGGACAGACAAAAGTAGAAACAAATCAAAAGCATATAATAAGCAAGAATGAAGGGTGAATTTAACCTGAAAAGCAATTTGCACAGTGTCTTGTTTTTTGTTGCTGTTAAAATAAATTGAAATAAAAAATAAAATAAAATGAAATGAATGTGCAGGTTTATATGTCACCTTAGAAGATATCTGCAAAGATTTGTATGGAGTTGCAGGACACTAAGCCTATTGAATCCATTCCAAAATGGCTAAGTAGCTTGTGCAGTCAGCAGCAACAGATATTTTGATAAATATTTACTTTTTTTTTTTTGACTAGTCTTCGAAATAGCCACTAGATGGCACTGGTTTTGCATAGATAGAAAGTAAGCCAGCTACCTCCAGAGGAAACGCGAAATCACTGGTTCCATTAAATTCTACTTTATATCACTAGGTGGCAGATTTGGGCTATTTATGGAAAAAAAAGTCGTACTGTGTTGCTTCTTGCAAAACTGTTTTCATGTATATTTTCTTCAGCCTTTTATATGTAAAATACAATACAAAAATAAAAATTATTAGCTGAATAAAAAAGATTTTTATTTAAAATCTTTGTTTCATCTTTTCAAATTACAAGCAGAAGTAAGAGCCTATTAAAGCCATTAATAAAAAAGGCATCAAAATATAAATGAGTAAGAGCACAGTTCTAAAAACAATTTCCAGTCAGAGTTTCAATGGCAATAAAAAAACTATTCTAACATATAAGAATATTTAAAAGGCAAAAAAATAAAGAAATATCTCTTGATTAAAAAAATATATGACAGGAAAACTTTCCATGTCTGTGATGTTTTCAGTCTAGGATAACAAAATCATCAATTTTTTTTTGGTCTCCGTGAGCCCTTTTAAATACTTTACAGAGGTGAGTAAAAACGAGTGCAAAGAAAAGCACAACTTCGTAACAGTGATTTCATTTTTGAATGCTTGTCCTCTCTCTAGTGCAAGAAATCAGGAAAGCAGGCTTGGCTCTCATGAAATCAGAGAACTGTTTTTCATGGAATAACAGTTTTTAGTCTAGTTTATCCTGAAGATCCTAACAATCACACTTAAAACTTGTTTGCCAGGAAGGAGTATGTCTACATAATTTAGCTATAGTTCCAGCTAAAGAGACCTAGACTAGCTCCAAAGCAACAGCAGAGTGGCCACAGTTTATGTGATGCATTTTCTGGTTAAATTAGCTTTCAAAGGGTTGGGTGGTGATGTTGCTCCCAGGACCTGAGTTGTTATCTCTGCAAGCAGTGCGCTTTGAACCAGCCAACAAAGAAAATCTGAAGATGAGAATCAGTCTTCTCCCCTTAAATACACTGCTATGGCACCATGTGCCTCCATCCACTTGGAACCCAGATCTCAATATTTCACTCTCAGAATATTTTTACCTTTCTCTTCCAAAGAAGTATACAGGTCTCACCCCCTTTTTTTTTTTTTTTTTTAAATTTCATTTTTATAAATCCAGATACACTGCTGAAACCATGTCGTCCTCTTATGTAACAGCCCAGTGCAGTCACCCAAGAAGTAACAGCCCACACCCAGCCCCCACCTTTCCCTGGGGAGGCTGCAATCCATGTCTCTCTGCTCCTCAGACGTATTGTAAACACCTGACTGCGGGGTGCTTGACTGTGGGAGCTCTCTTTTCACTCATTCTGCAGATGGTGCACAGAAAAGACATCATCGGGGTCAGAGCAGAAACATGAGTGCATCCCTTGAGGGATGTGAGTTCTGGTACTCTTCTAAGTGGGTGCATGCCAGGCTGCTTCTTGCTCTCTCTTTCTCTCTGCTCCCAGCCCCTATGAAGTTAACTATTTCCTATGCAGTGGAAAAACTTCAGTAAAAGGTTGAGGACTATAAGCAGCCAACTACCTGAGTATAAAAGCCTGTTTTTTTCAGAGCCTCCTTTGGGATGCTGTTGTAGTTATGAATTCCCTTAGGCAATGGCAGGGATTGAATGCAGGTCCCCTGTGTGATCCAGGCCTGCTGTAAGTACTGTGCAAAGACAGAAGCAGAAACCTCCTCCTCTGGCTGCCTTTTTAAAGCAAGTTGTGAAAACCATGGTGTTTGACAAAGGCTCTGGTTGTGTAGGTGTGTTGGGTGAAAAACATAAAACTAAAAGGGAGTTAGAGTGGGTTTCTGAATGCTAATTAGCCATTCTGAATGCAATTTAGCCCAATTGGAGCTCATCAGCGCTGTCAGAACTGAAGGTTTATCTGTGTGTACCCAGAAGATCTTTAGGCTCTGAGGGAAGTTTTATGTAAAAACTATATGGGCACTTTTGGAAACAGGAGAATCTGAGCAAAGTTTTTACCTTTGCATCCTATATCCCACGTTCTGCTTCTCACAGACACCCAACAGTTCTCTTTTGGATTGGTCCTAAATGGTCAGCATAAGAACTCAGAAGAAATTGATTTATACACTTAAACAGAACTGAGCAGGTATAATTCCCTCCTATACCTCTGGAAGCTCATGAAGCTACAGAAGACTCCAGTGGGGCCTGAGTTGCATGATCTGGCAGAAGGATAGCAGAGATTAGACCAGCATATTACACCTAGAGCAGATAGATTCCCTAAGGGATGTGTGTGTAGGATGGATTGGGGAAACCTGGATGAGAAACACAGAGTGCACAACAACTCTAGGCACATTACACTGATGCCTGCTGCTTGGGCAGGATAAATGCAATTAGTTATACCTGCTGTGTTAATCCAGTAAATCCCATCCCAGCCAATTCACTGAAATTGCATTCTCTAGCTCTCCCTTTGCTTGTCGTGTAGATATGCCTAATTCTGGGATCTTAACCAAGGCATCACTCTGTACACAGTTGCTGGAGGAGATCATAGCAGTAGTCATGCCCTGACATGTTGTGCTTTTTAAACTTCTAGCAAATGCTGTCCCTGTCTCAGCGTGGCTCTGAGCTCCTTCAATTCCTGTCAAAGCCAGTTCAGTATCCTGATTAAATGCAAGTATGAGATTAGCCAGCATCTCCCACAGATTTAGGATAGGGCTCATTTCTTTCAGCTTTAGCTGTGTAAAAGCTCTATGTTCAACCTATTAATCTGAGCAGCCTTTCCCTAAACAAGAGACATTGCCACTCCAAAGTGGTGATGCCTGCCCATTCCTCCATTTCAGACCCTGTCTTATGACAAGATAAATTTCCTGTTCTTCCTCTTGACTATGGAGGTGGCTCACAGAGCTGGCTGAGACTGGAAATCTAACTTGGAGAATCTCACTGGCAGTTGGGGTGAATCTTATGTCATTTCTGTTAAGGTATATGAAAAACATCCCCTAGCTGATACTCTAAGGCTATTAGCAATTCTGTTCCTCTGTTTTCTAAATCACTACAAAATCAAATTCTTCTGGAATTTCATGAATAGGTTATAAAATCATTCAGACTGGGATGGACCTCAGAAAGTCTCTAGACCAACATACTGCTCCAAGTAGGTCCAGTTGTGGGATCAGACTAGACTGCACAGGGCTTTATCCAGCTGGGTCTTGCAAACCTGGAGTAGGCAACCTGTTCTGCTGCCTGACTTGTCTCAGAATGAAAAATACTTTCCTCATACCCACTCAGAAATACTTGCTCCCTTGCCATGCACTACCGTGAACAGCCTGTCACCATCTTCTTGATGACCTCCTCAAAGGCACTGGTGTCTGCTATATGGTCCCTCTGATGTTATTTCTTCTTCAGGCTGAACATGCCCTACTGCCTTGGTCTCTCCCCATAGGGCAGGTGCTCCAGCCTCAACCATTATGGCAGTCATTGTTGAACTTAGTGTACCAGAGCAGGAGTCAATCAGTGGCTCCCACGTCCAGCCCGCAAGATATCACTCATGCCCCCCAGTAGGAGCTGCCTCAAGGCTGGACTCCATCTTGCTATGAAGATGATAGTTCTCCTAGGTCTCACAGAAGAGGCATTCAAGAACAGTAGCTGATAGACTAATTATTAAGGTAAGTGTCTCCATGTCTATTTTCAGGCATGGAATTTTCAGGCATGGAAAACAAAGTCAGATACTCTCCCTGTATTGTGTGCCCCATTTGTGAGGAACCATGACTTTGACCTCGAATAAGACAAAGCTTTTGGAATGTTCCAGTGTCAGAGCTCTAAAACAGTTAAGAAACTAAATAGGGAGGTAGAAATGTACCTTGTGAGCTTTTAAAAGGATATCAACACCTAATCCCACTATATAATTCAGATAACTTCTAACTCCATTCTTCACAAAACGGTACACCCATATAAAAGCTGTCATATCCTTGTGTTGACCCTGCATAGCCTTGCATGCTCTGAAAATGTTATTTCTAGCGGGGTTCAACATGCATGGAGTTTCTCCCATATTTCAGCAAAGCCAGCGTCTCTTCCAGCAACTGGTCTCATTGCAGTGAACAGGGAGTATTCTTCTCTCCCTTTGTATTCGATACAAAGCAGCGCGGTCCTGACATGACTGTGTTTAAAATGAAGCAAGCTCCAGCATCTGCATTTATGAAAGAAGCTGCAGTTTGTTCTTGCCACTAGATCTGTACACAGCCCAGGGAGCTGACTGTAGCCAGACTACAAACAAGCTGCCTGCACTGGTATTGTTTCAATTAAGAGGCTACCTTGATTTTTCTAGGATGATAAAAACCGCTCAAGTGTAAAACTTGCGTCTACAGCCTCTCTAGACAGACTCACTAGGAGAAAGTCAAAGTCATGCTGTCCTTTCTGTTCTTCTCTAGACTGTCCTATCTCCATCTTTGGTAACAAATTTGCACAGTTGCTCTAAGCTATATGGGAGGTATTTCTGTCTTCTCTGCATGTCTGTGTATGTCCCATCCTAGCTGGAGCAAAGCGGGACAAGGAATTCGGTTCCTCTGCTTGTCTCCATAAGTCCCTTAATTGCAGAGGAAAAATTCTTCCCCTCCTCTCCTTCATTTGCTGTTAAAGCAATCCCAGCCTAGGATATTAACAAGCACTGGATTTCATCTCAGTTTACTTCTTTGACAAATGTGGGATTCCACTACTGCCTTGGCGTTAAGCACTTTTTAAAATGTAAATTTCTCAGCTGCAAGGAATCACATTAAAAAAAAATAATTCAAAAAGCAACTGTCTAAATCAAAGACTAATTGGCTGCCAAATTATGGGTTTATGCAACTCCCTCGTTGCAGCTTGTTTTGCTTTTTTTACCAGAGGTAAGTAAAAAAGCATCAGAAAACACACAAAAAAATATTTTTGTTTTCCTTTCATAATAAAACATATGATGTCAACCCATTTACTTTGAAAGATCTTGCTCTCTACAGTGAAAATCCTGTCCACCTGAGATCGCCTGTCCAACCTAAGTCTACTTCCACAGGGAAATGGAAAACACTCCTGTGATGAAATCCTGACTAAGACAAAACTGAGGCAAGAAGTGTGGTCACCAGCAAACTATTAGGTGACTCAGGAATATCAGTAGATTCCTCAGGGACCTGGCCATCATGCCTTCCTGCAGAGGGTTCAAAGTAGAGGCACTGAGATCATCTTCCTCTAACTGCGTGGCAAGTGGCATGTAGATTCACACTCGTCTTGTACCTGGAACTTTATGGTGAATGCCCTCTGGGAGTGGGGCTGTCTGGGGATTGAGTGACTGAAAAGTCTTGAAATCATAGTGCAGCTGTTGATTAACTTTATTGTTCAGGTCTCCATGGTGACGTCAACCTCACAATATGAGAACTTAATGGGAGGAAGAAATTGCTTCACTGACACATGTTCACAATCAAATGGGTGAAATGTTCTTAACTATGACCGTGAGGCACTGAGGTTAATGTTAGACCTGAGGTACATTGCTCTGGGTCAGTGTCTTTGTGGTTGACCCTGTCCTGGTGTGGAATTTGGAGACAGTCTCCCCAGGACGTAACAGGAGTCAAATCACATTTTCCTTTCTGCTTGCTTTCTCTCTGTGACAGTTCCTCATCCTGCCTCAAGCTCTATTCTTGCCAGCCTCTCAAAAACATTGTATGCAGCAGACTACCTGGATGCAGGGATCTTCTTCTCTATATGACCTTGCAGTGATGTTATTCTTCCCCGACTCCGTGCCAAGAGTTTTATCTTAATCCTTTGTTGCAATCTCAGTATGTGAGTTTACACTTGCAATGAAGAACAAGGATTTCAGAAAAATTACAGTGAAACAATAGGAGTTTCTAGCAAAGCATTTGCCTTATTTCTTCAGCTTTAATGCTTACCTTTTCCTCTAAGTTTCCCCAGTGATTCATGTTTAACAGGGTAACAAATCCATGGCCACTGGGGAACAGTACACCTGACACCATGCTGCAAACCAATTACTCAGGAATTCCCATAAATAGTAGGATAAGAAGTCCGATTCTCCTGCTTCAGCTACAAAATACCTAACTAGAGGATTGCAGGGGGGTGAATAGAGTGTCCCTATTTAAAGGACATATGGCCTTTGTGAGGCAATGATGATTTTATCTAATAAAAAGCTTGTGGTGTGTTTGTACATACACTAACCAGGGTGGGAACTTACCTTCACCTCTGAAATATGTCTGGGTAAGCAACAACTTAGAACAGGTACAAACACCATTGCAAGAGCTTTTTCAACTGCACTGCATCTTCGCTATGTCAAAAATAAACTGCAAAATGAAAAGATGAAGAATGAGCCTACAGTTTTGCGTCCTCACCTCTTAAAATAAAAGAGTAGTTTTAAAACGCATAAAAATGTTCTGCCATGATGAATTACACATTTATAACCCTATTTAGTGAAGTATTTTACCTATGTAATTTTAAAACTGTCATTTTGACAAAAAATATAGATGAGCGAGTTGGCCTTTCACATTTAATGTTTTCGTTCTTATTTGCAATTCACCAGGTTCAGCTTTGATTAAAGAAGTGGTATAAATGGAATGCATAATGGTCAGGACTTGAAGAACATATTACTCCGACACTGCAGGATAAGACTTTTTTCTTTGTATAAGCAGATTTAGTTTCTTCATCTGAGAAACTTCTTGAGCCTGGACCTGCTGGCTTTATTACACTTGAAATGCATCTTACCTTCAACTCCAAATTTGCACAGAACAAAAAGATGCTTGATTTAATGAGGAAGGGCCAGAAGTCAGTGGATAGACATATTTGTAAACCTACACTATTTTTAACAGACTTTCAGCAAATGAATCATCCTGTGCAGTCTGACTTTCAGCTTAAAATGAAGTGTGGTTGCTGCAAAAGATCTCAGGGCCAACGCTAACTGGTGGTTAGAACAGATTCTGCTCTGGACACAGCACCTCCTGTAATCAGGGCTTTTCTCCACAGCAGCTGCTGTGGGTGCTCAGCATAATGTGATCCTGAATTAGCTCAGAGGAAATATTTCCCTCTATACTACTTGTCAGGAAGACATTTTTATGTCTTCAAATAATTTTGTCTGGGATCCTCAGTTCCTCCATGTTAAGCTAAAATTTGAAAAAACCCAAACAATTCACTAGAAAGGCTTCCTTTTAAATAGTTACTCAAACACATTGATATCTACCGTTTTAGTGGACGTATTAAATACAAATTGTCTCCCCTGTGACTTGCTGTAACTATCATGCACTGAATTCCAGCTCCACACTCAAAATATTTTGTTGGTTTCCTAATGGAAGCACTCTGTATTAGTATTTAACTACCAAGAGCAGTAAATCCAGATGATCCTTCTAGAAAGGCCTTAGGTATGTAAATCAATTAGTGACTATTAAGGCAGGTACCCCAGGAGTGAAGTAGGCAGCCATTTAATAACTTATAACAATGTCACACAATTATCTATGGGTCCGTTACTACCTTGGCAAGCTACTGATCTTACTTCAGATTTGTATGTTCTGTTGAGTTCTGTTTGATTAAATGGGTCAGTGACAGCAGAGTTTGCTTTAGGTTCCAAGCTTACCAGCCTGGATAAAAAGAATATAAATAAATAACTAAAGAAGAAGACAGATGTGAGAAACAAAGGAGATAACAGAATTCAATTATGCTATTTGGAGATGGTCCTGACAGAAGGCGTGAAACATCCACATATCTAGGAAGGCCAATTTTAGGAAGAAGGGTAGTGGTACACTGAAGCATTCATTCCTCTAATTTCCTTCATTGGATGTTTGTTTGCAGCAGACCTCTCGGCAGCATCTTTGAGCCAGCAAAAGAACCGACACCTGGCTTCCAGCCCCCGTTCCAGGGAATTTCATGAGCAGTTTATGCAAAACTGAACACTATCAAGAAGAGATATTGAGTCCATAATTTTAGATAATTTACCCTGTGCTGTTTAGGAACCTTTCTTTAGAGGTAGAAGCTGGGTATTTTGAGTTCATTTTAAGAAGAACTCCACATTTTCTGTATCTGAGTTGGTGACAACTGGAGGAAAGAAGTGACTGTTTCAGGTATTTTTTATGCCAGTCTAAGTCTGAGAAAGCCTTCCCAGTTGAAACTATTTGTCAAATTAATGTTGAATTCATAAATTGTTTTGGAATGGATGAAATCACTTTTTGGTGATATGAATAGTTCATTCACAGGAAGAAAAATGTGTCCAGCTCCAGTGGATTATATTGGCAGAGATGGACCCAAATGTTGCTAGAAATGACTTCCAGCCCAAGGAAGGGTGACGAATCCCCCAATTAACCTTAAGCATGCACTTAAAAGCTTTCCTGAATGCAGAGTATACTCTTGTTACTGGAAGTGTTGGGCTGAATTCTGCACTGCTTTATGTGGTTGTGTACGTCTGGGCAGGCTAAGTGCCAAAACAATGCAATATGCAACATGTTTGCAGAAGTGTTTATCGCATCCCCACCTTTTTTTCCAGAAGTGTTTGTGCTTAGACATGTTTCTTTGACAGCAGAGAAGCAGGACCACTTTCCTAAAATGCCACATTTTTTTGTATCACTCTGTCTCATTCAATTTGCCTGCAGAGATTGTTAAACAGAAAGTTGCCAGTGAGGTAAATCAAATCTTTTGCTAACTGTCCCTTTTCACATCAGGTCAGTGAAGGTATTTAAGTCAAATATGACTCTTCCAGGCTGAGTGTGACACATCTGCTGTACCCTTTCTTCCTTCATTGCCACTTATCCCACTTAACACTGGCTTGATTAGCTGGCTAAGTGGAAATGCTGAACTGTAGCTGAAATTCTCTCCTTCCCTATCAGTTCTTGAAAGGCCAAGATGATAAATGGGATTCAGATCTCAGAGCCTCACTTGCATCACAAAATGTCAAACCAACCACTTTGTCTGCGTTCAGTGTTTCTTAAAATCTACTCCCTGCCAGCTGTGTCTATCTTTCTATGCATCTGCATATGTGCATGTGATGATGGCACATACGTGTGTATTTTAGGACCAGCCTCTGGTTATCTTGAGTTGTAGGCACAGGCAATGCAACAGATTTTAATATATATCTTCAGTCTCTCCTACTCCTCAATATCCAGCAATACAAAGATCTGATGCATGAAGGTAAGAAAATTAAAGGAAGGAAAAGGAAAGGGAAATATTTTCTAACTCCAGGACAAACTAAACACGGGACATGCAGAAGGGCCAACAGGACGTCATCTCCTCTTGAACCTAACCAGAAAGCCACTTCCAGAACAGAAACCCCATCACACTGATTTTCATAGCAAACTGTTAACCTATAATAAAAGATAAAGGATCATAAATGGTGTAATATGTCTCTGAAGAAATGAAGAGAGCTCATGGTTAAAGATATCAAGGTCCTTTTTGATCCCAGAAAACAAACTTTTTATTACCATAATGAGAAAGGCAAGGGGCCTTAAATAGCTCCCATCCATCAGATTTGGATGGAAGTGCCTACTTGCCCCTGAATCTTTGATTCTTTTAGTGTGAATATGAAAGCAAGACATAGTTGCACTGCACGTAAGAGAAATTAGTATTGCAAGGAGCACAAGTGTGTCCTGCCCTCTGTCTGTGGCTGCAAAATCTACTGTCCTGGATGTTACAGTGCCATTGTATCTTACAATTACAATTTTATCACCTTGTGTCTTGCGCACCTGTGACTTTTTCAGGCTTCTAATTGTACAAAGCTCATTCTGGTGAAAGGATCATGAGCATTTTCAAGCAGTTTATAATGAGGATGTCATTGCTTTTCATAGTGTTAACAAGATTACCATCATGTGTTCATGAATACTTAAGCACTTTCAATAAAAAGGACGGGATGTGAAGAGGATGAGCTATTGCAGCTCTGAGATTGTTAATCAAGGTTGTAAATTATCCATATCCTTTAAATTCATGGTGGGACTGCAGCATCAAAGCACTGTTTCTCCAACTGGCTGCAGACAGAAAACAATTTTTTTTCCCTTTTCCTTTTTTTTTTTTTTTTTTGAAGAGGGACACCAGCATAGTCTGCAAGCTTTCAGGATAGAAAACTAGCTCAGAGTCCCAAAGTACATGTGGTCATAAGCTGTTTCTGCATTTACTTGTTTCTGTCAGATGATTTTTCAGTGATCAGAGCTAGAAGGAACACTTCATTCATACCCTGCTGGGAAAGGGTGTCATAGAGGTGTGATCCTTTACAATGTAGGCCATCAAAAGTACAGCTTTGTTTCTAGGCAGCTCCATTTATTTACGTACTGATTTTTGTATTGACCCCTCTTCTGCCACCCAGTTAATTCTTGTTGGTTGTCTGGAGTCTGTTCATTCACTCTCCCTCTCCCACCACTACTGCACTACTCTGGGGACATAGGACCCTGCTCTCAGTGTCACTGATGGGTACTTCCAGGGTACACCAACAGGCACAAAAGAGGGCCAGAGACTGACTTCTGGCCCAGAAGTCAAGTGTCATTGACCAGTTACTGTCAACACTACTTAGGAGTAATTTTTCAGTAGAAAAATCCTCTTGGAGTTAGCTGTCATGGTGCAGTACCAAGGAGTAACTAAGTAGTGGGGACAATCAGGTGGATACTCAGGCTTAGTTCTCTTTTTCTTATCAGAGTGGACAAAGCCTCTGAATAAGAGTGATATTTCCATCTGCCTGCTTGAGTGTCTACCACAAAATCAGAATGTCTTTGTAAGTCTTTTTAAGACTACAGTGGTTTCTAGAGAACCGTTCGTCTTTAAGGACTACTAAATTACCCAAATCCTCACATTTCCTTACCCTTTCTGTTCATAAAAATAATTTCAAAAGATCTTATGTCACCTTTAAAACTAAAGTACATTGCTGCATAATGAATTATTATTGCTGTGATACTGTGATAATTTCAAGATGCCTAGTTATTAACTGGGGTGCTGGGAACTTGCTAGCATTCAAGTGTTTTGAATACAGAGGCCAAGTCCAGAGTTTTGGGCTCTGCTGAAAAATCCAGTATTTTATTTAGTATGGTACATCCCCTTCTATGTTTTACTCCATTTAGATTTCTGTAATCTTTAGCTACACGGTGAGTTGTTGCGGGAAATGGAGAGGGCAAGTGGTCCCCGTCCTTCTCAGCCTGATATGTCACTTGGTGGTTAGGACACTAGGTAGAAGGTAGAAGGAAGAGGTGACCCAGAATCAACTCTGGCATAACAGTGAATTAAAACTAGGCTGCTGTGCTATGGCTAAAATGACCAGATTATTGAGTAACAGGTTGCCGCAGAATTGGTGATGTTTGTTCAGTGATGGCAGAGAGTGTTAAGCATGTTCTCTTTAAATATGCTTAATTTGCTGTTGAGCAGGGTGTTGGAAGGCACATTGACCTTGTTGTGCCCTGATGTACTGTGTTGAATTTAAAGCTATGCAAGACTCAATTAATATAAGCTTATTTGTAACCATCCGAGAGATGAGTCTTTTATATGACACTCTGCTTGATTCAAGGGAATATAATCTCTAAACAATTTACCTGGTCTCTCAGTCAGGTTAGTGTCAATGTCAAGTGGCCACATGAGGAAGACGTATCTTGTGAGCTTCTGAATTTCATCCCTAAACTGATGTCTCCAATGTTCTGACTGACTCTAATAATAATAAAACCATCAGACTCTAGGAAGGTCCCATTTAGACTAGTTATCACTAAATTGTGATGCCCAGGTGTTGGTCTAAAGAAAACAGTTTGTCACACCTGGTGGTACTACAGGAGCTGGATTCTCCTTGTTTACCTTTCAAGAGTGGAATGAAACAATAGAGGAGGCAATCTTTGCAATTAATGTGATTGAGTTTTGCAACGTAAACCTTTGACAAATTAAAACAGGCTCTGTTACAAACAGGCTTTGTGCGTAATTTCTCCTAAAGTTGACATGAAAACATACTTTTAACCAGAAAGCTACAGAACAAAATTCTTTCATGTTGTTATTGCACTGTCTTTTTAATCTTTTTTTTATCCTCTGTTGTTTTTTTTTTTTGCACTGTGTTGAGCCTCTAGTGTCATAATTGAACTGAACAGATATTTTTCATTAAATGCCATACATTTTTTCTGTGTCCCTCCTCAGATCCCTTTGAAATTTCCAGAAGTAGCAATCTGAGTTACTTCATATTGAAGGACAGTAAAAATATGTGTGATTGCTTTAAACCTTAGTTGAGGTAAATGCAATGTCCAATAACTTCATCAAATAAAGCTTGAATTTTATGGTGCAAATGCCAGTCTTCATGGCTCAGTGAACTTTTTCAAATAGTACACAGCCTGCCTATATCAAATTTGTATAAAGGGATTGATTTTATTGTTGTTGTTGGAATAAGGCCATTTCAGCCTTGTTGTATGCTTTCCTGAAATAATAATGCTGTATTAAAAGATAAATGATAAACAGATTACTGTTTTTAAGGATTATTCAGAATGTTAACAACAAATATGACAGACTTTCTGCTGTAAACTTAAATGGCAAGTCTCAGCCTGATTATTAAAGCTCTGTTTTCCACAGTCATGTGGCACAGTCACAAGGCAAGCATTTTTGTCTGCTAGACAGAAGCATTATGGTTTTAACTACAACTGTAGACTGTTGTGATTATTTTTTTCCTCCGTCTATTTCCTCAGTTTTGTGGCGGTATTGATAAGATAGCTATGAGAGACTGCAAAATGCTTCCTGTGTATAGCTAATGTTACCAACTGTGATAGTGGGAGAATATGCGATGAAAGTAGACACATTTAGAACATTATCCGTTTCCAGACTGATAGTCAGTGACAGGACATGTGGTGGATGTTTAATGAATTATTATGAAACCTGGCTAGTGCAATGAATTCCCCTTGGATTTTTTCTATCCGTGTTTTCTAAGGCCATTCATATGTAGCTATGTTTTTTCCTGTATTTGTTTGCTTTTATCTGTAGCTGGATGATGAAAGGGCTGCCTTTAGCATACACAGGCAGCTGCACATTTAAAAGCATCCAAAATGAAAATACATCTAAAATTTGGGTTGGGAAGTATGTAACAGTGGCTCCTTAACTGGTATCAGTAACATAATTCCATAAAAACCACTGGCATAGAGCTAGCATGTCCAAGCTGAGTCCGTATCTGTTCTCAGGTCCCTATCAAAGCAATACATGATCAAAGTTTTCTTTATTCCTTCTCCCAAATAATTTGCAATCTAACATTCAGTTCTAACTGGTTTATCCTAATTTCCTTTTTGTCAGTGCCTTTTTGTAGCACTGGTAATTTAAAATGACATGCATCTTGGGATTTCACAGGCAAAATTTATGCCAATAATAATTAGATCTCACTGAGGGCTAGGACCTAAAGAGGAATAGGTTCACCTAGTGAAGATAACAGCAGCATTATTTGAATTTTTAAGTATTGTCTGAACACCAATGACATGGTACCAGGTAGCCTTTAGTGTGCAGTTGACCAAGCAGTATGGAGAAAATGAAATCTTATTTGCATTGGCACAAAAAGGGGCAAAACCAGATAAACAAATTTAGCTCTGTAAATTAAAAGTACATGATGGTGGTAATTCACTCAATCTATATTTGGATGGAATGGAAAAAAAAAAAATCTGCAATTTGACAAAGGCTATACGCAGGAGGTTTTATGATCTTTTGTTTGGAGAAAGTAACTTTAAGCTAAAACAGGTACAGTGTGGAATGGGTACTTATTTTGCAGAGATATATAGTGGGCTTTTTTTTCTCCTCCTTATTCTTAATCTGCCTTGAAGCCCTCCAAACAGATGGCATTGTTGCAAATAATCTCAAATCATTGTCTGTAATGATGATCAACTCTCTCACATGTTTTACTCCCCCTTTTGTGGGGCTTTGAATGCAGCTACTATTTGCAATATAGTCCTTAGATGGGTAATTCCTTTTTCTGTTTCTCCACAAGACCTGTAATAGTGAGGTCTTGGTCCTCATGAATTTTGACTTTGATGGTACAACGAATCAGTAAAGCAGAGTCAGATGAGAAAGAGGAATTGTGCAACAACCACTGACACAATCCAGGTTGCTGAGCTCAGGCTTTAAGATTGGGATAAGTTTTTAAACCTATTTGATATAAGAATCTAATGCCCTTAGACTACTTTGAAAAGCTTGGTTGTAGGGTATGCTTAGTGTAGTGAGAATGTGATTTGTTCAGTTAAGGTGTCCATTAAGTCCCTGCAACCTTGTTAAGCTGGTCCTGACAGGTAATTGGTGCTGACCTCCTCAGAAAGTAACCTGAATGTGAAATCAAGTCACTAGTAGATGCAAGATGTCAAGGAATAGGTAGATAAATATTAGGGAGCTAGGGAAAGCACTTCATTAAAAACACAATATTCAGGCAAGGTTAGAAGTAAATTATAGATTCAACCTGCCTCTAGGTTTGTTGGGAGCAAGGGCCTGTGTGCTGAAATCTCCTGGGTATTGTTGTCATCAGCAATAAAATAAAATGTATGACCAAGGGCTTACGTGGATTTTTTTTTTTACTGAACAAGAAGGGTAAGAAAGAAAAAGATGAGAAATCTTAAAAAGAGAATTGAATAGGGCAAGAGAGAGACTGGTAAATACTGGTTAAAAGAGTAGAAAACTGAACTTTGACCCATGGTGGGAGGCTGGCAAGGCTAAGCTAGCATTGCACATTATAGTGTTTAACATATTGTTCTGTGCATCAACATTTTGATTTCATATTCATTTGATAAATAATGCAGTGAGAACAGGAAAAGGTACATATGAACCTCTTCTGACATTGCTTGTAACAGTGGAAAGGAATAGACTTGCAGCGCCTGGAATGTCAGTTGCCACACATACTAACAACTATACAGAAAAAACCTTCAGACAGCAAAATGCAAAATTTTCTTCTTATGAGTTACCCTGCTGCTGTCCTGGAAAGACTTAAATAAACTTGCATTCTATCTGCGCACGCTGCAAAGTGAGAACTGTATCTCTAGTCTATTTATTTTGTGTGGCATTGGAATTGGGCATTTTCAAACAGTGCAAATGAAGGTTGACCCTCAAATTGAGACAGAATTTGAATTCCTTACGTGTATACACACACATATATTTATGTATAGAGACATATATAAATTGCAAATAGGAGCTGAATGTCTGTAGCTCATTCAAGTCCCTGGGGGGAATCTCACTGACAACATGTGGTTTCATCTACAAGAACAAATTGAGAGCACCTTCCTTGACCGCAAGTGACACTCCTCTTTCCCCGTGACTTTACTCCCTCCTCTCAGGTGTGCTATGCAGCTTTTTTTCTGAGTGAAAGCAGCTAGTATTGTGACACACCAAAGAATTGCATGCGCAAACAATATAGCGATGAAGCCATCTTTAAAGTATGAAAAAAACCCACCCCCAGGAATAAGAAAAGGGATCAGGTTAAGGTTAGGTCCAGTTTAATCAAAAACAGATTTATCATGTTGTTTCCATAATATATGTTGATAACGGGAGATATAAATAGTTAATGGCATTTTCTCTTTTGTGAAGTGATGAGGCTTTTATAATGACGTACAATCTGATTCAATGAGCAATCATATATAATATGTGTAATTTCATTATTTATTGCTTTGTTCACTATTCACTTTACAATTTGGCTTTAGGTAGCTATCATTTCAAATTATTCGGTGCAGTGCTGCAATTAGACAACCAATAGTCAGTCCTAAATAATGCTTTCTTCTGGCACATGGTAATACTTGAAGAATAATTCCATTCTCTTCATCGAGACAAAGCTGCCAAGAATTGTGCATTCAATTTTCTCCTACTCCAGATTGGCTATTTGAGTTACTGCAGCTCCTGAACTTAGGCAGTTTCAGCTGCTTACTTACCTGCAATAAAACTGTTAGAACTAAGGAGGCTCTGAAAGCTCTTCTGAGAGCCTGATTAACAGGCTCTATGCCTTGTAGAGTGCATTACTGCTATGGTGAGAACTACATGGGAATAAGCAAGCCTAGTAGCCTTGGTGCCACAGCAATATGAAGGACATTAAAGAAAAATGTTAGTTAATTGTGCTCATTTGTGCTTGAATGGAGTCTAGGACAGCTAGTTGCATTTTTTCCTATGTACTGGCTCTATGAGGTAGCCCTGCCATGGAACAAAGAGTAAGTTCTGCTCAGTAACTGTTCTGGTTTTGGCTGGAATAAAGTTATTTTTCTTCCTAGCAGCTGGTATAGTGCTATGTTTTAGATGAAGGATGAGAATAACGTTGATGACACACTGATGTTTTAGTTGTTGCTTTTCAACTTCTCATACTGCCCTGCCAGCGGCACAATAAGTTGAGAGGGGATACAGCAAGGACAGCTGACCCAAATGAGCCAAAGGGGTATTCCATACCACACGGCATCATGCCCAGTATATAAACTGGGGGTGGGGCTGGAAGAAAGATGCAACAGCTCAAGGATTGGCTGGGCATTGGTCGAGTGGTGGGCAATTGTGCTGTGCATCACTTGGTTTTTATATGCTATTATTATTATTTATTATTATTATTTTACTATTTCGTTCTATTAAACAGCCTTTATCTCAAACCATGAGTTTTACTTTTTTTTCCTTTTTTTTTCAATTCTCTCCCCTACCCTACTGAGCAAAGGGGAGTGAGGAAGCAGCTGTGTGGTGCTTAATTGCCAGCTGGGATTAAATCACAACAGTAACTAAAGATTCAGGTTGTTTAAAGGCTTTTAGAGCAGCATAACTACAAAACAAAAAACAATATTCAGATGTTGTTAGCTGGCTGCCTGTTTCCATTTTTGCTACAGTCTTTGCCCCAAATCGGAAAATGAAAGTTGTCAGATTCTGTTTTTGCTACGATTTTTTTCCTCAATAATGAAATATCAACATTTTCATGGTTTGTACGCTACCTGAAATACAATATTTTGCTGGAATC
The DNA here is from genome assembly GCA_013396935.1 of Baryphthengus martii. NCBI lineage: Eukaryota > Metazoa > Chordata > Aves > Coraciiformes > Momotidae > Baryphthengus > Baryphthengus martii. The sequence continues at coordinate 144,296 of VWZK01018826.1, read as the reverse complement.
CTTTGACCTTTTAAAAAACCTGTATTTTGATTGTCTGACAATTCTGCTATTCCCCTGCAGGTTAGAGAGGAAAACTGTTTTGTGGAGGAGGTGAATTTACAATGGCATTGCACTGGGTGGTAGGTATATACCTGCACTGTGGCAGGTATTCAGAAGTAGACTGGATAGTCTATTGGATATAGCGGTAGGGGTGATTTGTAATGATTAGTCCTGCAAAGCACAGTGACCTGGACAGATTTTTTTTTTTTTTCCTCCTGAGTGTCTTTGTAATAGGATCTGTTCTGATGAAAAGAAAAACACACCTGCTTAGAAAATGTCCAATTACTCAAGACGAAACTCAAGCCAGGCTTCCAGGAATGATACCCAATTCTGTTTTGCACCTGAAGCCGTCTTCTTATTTTCCGAACAACAGTGATAAACATAACTTTTCTCTCCAGCACAGAGGCTCCAGGCTGACAAAAATTTCCTGCACTGTTTTGTGAAAAATGTCAGGCTTTCGAAAACTGTTTTCTTTTTGTATCAGAATGAAAACCAGACTTTTCAAAATATTTTATGAGAAAGAAAACAACCAATCCCTTATCCTCTATGGTGATATGAAATAAATAGGTAAGAGACATACATGCAAGGCAGAGAGAAGCAGAAGTAAACCTGAGCCATATTTTTTCTAGGAACACGTGAGGGTGCTGAACAGAAGCTTACTGCTTCTCATAGGGTCTCACCTGACAAGGACTCCTCTTGGAGGTTAGGAGATGGTTTTGACATCATTTGAGGCTGATACAATAACCAGAAAAGTATAGGTGCCCCACTTAAAAAAATTCTGCCCAATCCTACTCACAGCTGGAGTGGTTCTTGAAGTATCACCTCTGCCATGTTAAAGCACTGCTATGTCCCTATATCCCTGAAGCTCTGTAGCTGCTGCTCTGATCTGCAGCAAAGCCCCTTGTCACGATGGACAGTCCAGGTGGGTCTTCTCATAGTTTTCCCTTGCACTTTTTACCTTTTCATTCTTCCTCACTCCAATTTGTTTTACGCCTTTTTCTAATCTGAAGTGCTCTCTCTCTGTGTGGCCAGTGTCTTATTTTAAATTTCTCCATAAAAGAAAAGTAATTTAATTTCTTTTTCAGGTTTGTGCATATCAGGCAGTCGTGTTTCATGCTGCATAAAGTCCCATCGAAAGTCTGTGAACAGTCTTTCTTTGTCTGTGGACCTTTGACTGAAGTCCCATGGGCCTTCAGGTAGATGTGATACAAACCATTGCAGAAATGATATAATCACTAAGTTCTGGAAGTACAAATAATAGGGCTGTTTTTTTTTCAAATGTCTCTAAGTTACAGGAGGAGAGAAAATGTGCATATTTTCATACATCTCAGCTCAAGACATAACACAGCTTTCAGACCTTCAATGTTAGCGGTGGCAATTTGGACACAACCTACCGAGGATGAATTTCTTCTTAACTACGGTATGTGATTTAATCTGCCAACACACAATTTTTGAATAATAATTTGCCTGCCTAGTTATTTTCACATTTGACATTCACTTAAACCTCTTGTATATTGTAAAGAAAATAGCTTTGATTTAAGCAGTTATAGCGTGATTTAACATTTACTTCTTCATTATTCGGGCATTTCAGTTGTACAACACATCTTGCTTATCCACCTTATCCCACCTTCCCATCTATCAGATTACAGTAAAGCTATTGGTATGAGTGAATGTTTCATTTATTATGCTATTTATGGAATGATAGAAGATTTTCAGGATAACATGATGTCTTACAAAAATCTCTTTTGACGACAGTAGTAGATATGAGAAAGTGACTGATCTTAGAAACTTAATAACAAAATTTTCATCAATTGCATCAGATCTTATGTTAGATTTGATAATATCATATTATTGCAAGGAGAAAAGACAATCTTTTTCATAGAGAGTATTTTCTAGAAATGAATATGTCTGTATGAACTCCAGTTCTAGATTCACTTGTCTTTCTCCAAGGTAAAATTCAGTACTCTGGATTAGATCCGTCAGGAGATAATTATACAAATTATAATTTCTTAAACAATATATTGAAGATGCAACTCGCATCTTATACATAGGAATAGCTGCACTAACCCAGTCCTTCAAAGGGCAGGGGCACACTTTACAGTAGATACCCACTAAGATTTCATCATATATTGTTTTTACATGAACTGTTACGAACCTCTTCTTGTATAAAAATACATTAATTGAATGTTGATCATAGCATAAACATTCTGTTTGATTTTGTTTTTTTTTTCAGGGATTGATTGTTGGATCAGATTATATAGAGGCCTGAAATGAGAATAATTTTTTTGTTTTCTCTCTCAGAAGAAACAGAGAATGCAGGTTTCTCTTGCTAAGTTCTCCTACATCAGAACCCAGTATTCACATGAAAAATATTCCTCTAAGATCTGCTATTACTACCTGTCCTCTTTCTAACATTTGTGGAAGTGCTATAAAAGGAAGAAACACAATAGGTGTAGTCAATAAAAAAGAAATAAAGTCTGGCATGAAAAATTGCATAGTAAGCCTGTGCTTCTAGATCTTGGGCTTAGATGCTGCTCGCATGGAAGAGGGCTAACAAGCTCTACTGCTAGTAGCTTTCTAATGCTCATCTGTACAAACCTGTATACTAGTTTAAAAGTAGCAGAATAAACTCTTTTTACCAGGTAGCTAATTGGTCTAACATCTGCAAGACATCCAAAAAAAAAAAGAAAAAAGAAAAGACAGTGTTTTGTACAAAATCATACGAATTTTAGACTCTTATTGTTAATCAGGATGGATTCATATGCAAGTTTTAGCCTCTATTCTGTTAGGATCTTTTTACAAGATCAGATTTCTTGAACCCACACCTTGGCATAATTAAGTCTTTGATTTACTGAATATTTCACAAATTTATTTTCTTTATTTTTCCTAGAGACTCATCTTCAGGCCTTTATACTCTTAGAACTCCTATACCCTTAACAGAGACTTTCCCAGAACCACAACTGACTGCATCTTTAAAATATTGCCCATAATGTGTTTAATTATTAGAATCAAATTACTGCAAGATTTGAAGTGCAGTTATAGTTAAATGTCTTACTTTCCCTTTTATTGTTTATTTTTAAACCATATTTTCTGAGAAACACTTGGGCAGTGCAGGTCTGATCACATGTGAGGGACAGCTCAGGCTGGAGGGATGAGATAATAGAGAACAGCAACAACAGAAAATTCCCCTCCAGAACCTACTCTGCCTGTTCAATTTCTATTCTGTCCAGAGGAGCTATAAAACTACAGAAAGGTGAGTAATAGATTTGAGAGTCATCAGAAATATAAATTATAGCTAGACATTTCCTATCAGCATCCCATGTAGTTAATGATAAGCAGTCAATGAGATGTATGCATTTCTAGCATTTTTATAATGAATCTATTGCTTCTATGACAGAATACTGTCAAACATTATGCTTTGGAATTTATGACTTCTGATACCATTTTAACAGATGGTCTAGATATGCTAAAATCTATTCTTTTTCTTCTTAGGAGCATGACACTTTCAACTACTGAACTTAATGAACATACCTAATGAAGTTCAAATGGCTCTGCAAACATAAGCATGTACACACACAAGGAGGATTTTATTTCTTCCTTCTTACTCTGTCTTTCCCTTTCTTTCTCTTTCCATCCTTCTTTCCTTCCTTTTAAATGACTGCCAAACAAGAGAGAACAAACAGCATTCTTAGAGGGTAACAATTCAGTGGCTCAGAGGAAATTAAAAAAACCCCAACAAATGTGATTATTTAAAATCTGTAATTGCGTTAAAAAGTATCACTTTTGCACGTACTGCCTGATTTATTACTGATCTTCCTACTAGTTCTTTGTGTGTTTGCAATATTATATGCTAGATGTCTTCAAAAGCATTGAAATTACAACTGCTCTGCAGGCCTAGTTCCTCTTTGTATCATTTCAGCATTTTTTTTTTTTTGCACAGGAATCAGTGATCAGACCAGATTCAAGAGGCAGGAAAATGCAGTTTTGGATCCTTGTTACCAGGAATGCAGGTTTCACCTTTGAAATTATGCTAGAACATTTCTCAGCGTTTGATTCTGATTGTAGGGGAAATATATACATTAAAACTCTCCTGCCCTTTGCACCCAGCCTAGCCCTAAGGAGGCCAGGATTTTAGATGACAAGAAATATATCAGCTTTCATCAGGTTGAACACAATTTTATTTCTGCTACAAAGATCTGGTTCTCCCCATTCTACTTTTATGCCAGTTTAACTCTATTGATTTTATTAGCTGCCAAGGTAGGTGAGCTGTTCATGAAACACTTTCTTTTCCCTGCACTGCCTGCCAAGCAGTTGCAGTCTGCTTGCTCTTAGACTTATCCACAGTGATGGCTTTCAAAGGTGGGTCAAGCTCCTTTTCCTGACTTTATTGCTAGTCTGTTTCTTCCTCACAAGCTCGTCTTCCTTTTTTTTGTTACCGTGGGAGGGACAAGGCCTCCCATGTAACAATGAAGTTTTGGAAGGAATAGATGACATATTCAAGTCATTTCTGGAGGTGAGTTGCTTATTGCAAGATAAACAGCACTGAAGATCAAAATGTGTGAAAATGACAGGCTAGGCCTTTTGTTTAACTTTGTACCTTATAACTTGGCTATTAATTCCATCATTTAGAACAGTATCACACGCTCGCTCATTTTTATAAAAACAGGAAGGGTATATTTACATGCTGTCTTATAATAAAAGTCTATGAAGTCGATAATAAGCCTGGTGTTTTTTAAAAGAATCCATGCTGAATTTGAAAAACCCAAACTTTCTTTTGTCTTGTAATAGAAGAACTGACAACGTGTGCAGGCTTCATGCATGTTCATTACCTGGAGTCTAGGAACTGCTGCCTAATTCTATAATCAGACTATAATAGTGGAACTGGTAGCTAATATAGCTAATACCTAGGCCCTCGGTTATGTAGGAAGGTTGCATATAAATGTAAGAGTGGTTATGTGTGGCTATCCTGCTTACCAAAGTCAGGATGGGAACAAATGAAACATGAAGGAGAGCTCCACAGAAATGGTTACAGAGCAGTATAATGGACAGGATAAATGGCAGAGGTGGTGACATGATAGCTTAAAGGCAGGAGAGAGGGATGAGAAGGAAAATTTATAATGAGTGCCATGGACTCTCTAATCAGAATTTCAAATGTTCTAGAGCACTTGGAGCAGGAATGTGAACAACTAATAATTGCTGTGAACAAATTAGGGTGGACACTCCACTGGGATAGGGCATATAGGCTAATTTTCTAGGAGATAAAGCTGTTGCTATTTATCTTAGAGATTAGAATAGGCAAGATGATTGTGGATGGATATATTGAAGAGGGGTTGATACTGAAGACACGAGTATGGATAAGAGAGAGCACAAAAGAGAGAGAAGATGGAATGGAGAAGACTGCGGTAGCTGTTCTGGAGAGGGATGGGGAAGCGAGTGGAAGACAACATGCTACATGACCCCAGATCACAGGAAGAGAATGGACCTCAATGCAGTCCTCTGTAGTGTTTTGGTTTTTTTAGCCGTAATTCATTCACAGGGACAACTACAGGCTGAATTCTGTAATTTTGTCTTTTGCTATATTCTCTTGAAGAAAATTATTTTAAAGTAATCTTTCTGGTGAGTATCTGAGCAGCTCATAACAAATCATCCTTTCCAGGAGATCACTCATTATTAGACATATTGATGGCATGTTTGAATCTCTAAAGTGGTAATTTATGCTATTAGCTGAGTTGTCTTGATGACCTTCACTACACTAGTATTTTACTCATTCTTTCATATTCTTGTACTTCATACATACCAAAGAATAATTCATATCCTTGGTAACCTTTGCAAATGATTTCCCCAGAGGTTTTTCTTCATCAATACCAGAGAAAACTAACCCATTGTCATCATCCTCTAGAAAGTAATTAGCCATGAATAATTGCTCCTTCCTGACATCTTTCTAACTTTGCACTGAATTGATTTTTTTTTTTTTAAGTAGATCTATTAATTGTGGAAGCATTAGGCTGCCTTCACACTTTTATTCTCCCATTCCTTATTCTGTGCTTTTGTTACAAGTGCTCTGGATTACATTTTGCTTGTCTTGTTTAATGTTGCTTGCACAACTACCTAGCTTTATGATACTTTGAATTCCAGACTGGTAGAATAGATTTTTCTATGCAGTGTTATTAGATTCGATTTTGGAATACTTTTACTCAATGAGTTATTTTTGTAGAAGTCTTGTGCCACTTTCATGGGACTTTTTTTCTCTTATTTGCTCAGCAGGAGTCCCGTTTTGTCTCTGCCAAGCAAGATCAAGGGAAAAAGTATTCATCAGAGCTGTGGTCCCCTATCTTTTTGTAACTGAGCCTTGCTTGAACCATCTGGCACAATTTGTGCTTCATAGGGTCTTCTGGAGTAAGCTAAGCTACTGACCAGGGATTTGGGTCACAGCCTAACTGTGATATACTTATGTCTCACCGTAAAAATCTTACAAAAAGTCTCAAATATGAAAGAGGGGAAGAGAATCATGCATTCCTGTGCATTATTCAAGGTATTCCTCTGAAGGTAGAATCTCTTTTCATCAGCTGTGGCCAAGTTTCTCCACTTCTCATAAAAGTCTTTTTATAAAGATAGGTTATGCTGGAAATATTTCTTCAATGGACTATGAGGGAAAAATATGTTTTCCTTCAACATAAGAGAACTCTTCAACCATACAGCTACACAGGGATAAAAACTCTGTTGTTTTAAACTGCTGCAGCTCCATTGACTTTAATAGAGCTATGCTTTTTTTAATAACAAGCAATGACGCAGGCAATATTGTGTTTTGTGTTCCACGTTTATTCCTATGCTTCTGCATATGAGTATAAAATTCCCCTATTTTTCCCTACCAGACCGTCTGAAACCTTCCTGATATTGTCTGAGACCTGCTGCACTCCCACATCTCTTTCAGATAATGTGGTGGTCTTTTCTTCAGAAAGCTTTGCATCCATTTTAAGAATTAAAATAACTTTTCATTTTAATTTCTAATGAAATACCTTCTTGGACATTTCTACACATTTACTGTTTGATCTTCTGTATTTGTGAGCTTCTATCTCTATAGTATATCTCCCCCCTCACACAAGGTATTTGTGAAGGTGTGTTTTGTTTTGTTTTGTTTTCTGATCAATTCTGCTATTTTACTTCTCTAATTTGTTCATTCTACACAATTATCTGACTAAATAACAATATTTATTTTGGTCTACTTTTCCATGTTTTATATAATAGATTTATTTTATTAACCTCTTATAATAATTTGGTCTGTCTGACAAGTTATTCTCCATATTCCTTCATTTTTTTTCATGTAAGTCTAGAGGATCTTAATCACAGTGGAACTGGAAAATATGGTGGATTTTAATACTCTCTTCTATTTTCTCCTGGTAGATTTTTGGTTTTGTAAGCCTTGTACATGCCAGGTCCTCCTTCATTTCTATTAAAGTTCTGCCTTTACGACTGAACTCTTGTTTACTTAAATTTTCCAAGTGCACCTTTCCAGAACTGAAAACCTTTACAGTGCTTTATTACATGAACTCATTCTTTACTCTGTTGGATACAAGCATCCAGTAGTTATTATTTTCAGGTTTCTCTTTTTCTTTCTTATTTTTTTTTCTTTTCTTTTCTGTCTGTAAACATTACTGTAGACTGGAGACATCTTAGCTGCTGACTTTGGTAGTTGCTTCATGCCTCCTAATGTTAACTTTAAAAGGATTTAGATATTTGTTTCTGTACATATATCAGTGGAAATTCACCCAGAAATATAGCAACGTAGGATGTTAGCCCAGGAATATTTTACACTTTTCCATTTGCATGTTTTGAGTATGTTTTCCTTCTCCATCTTAAAATCTCAAAATCTCTTGTATCTTCACTATAGAACTGTAGCTTGTTGGGATAGTGAATATTTTCCTGGATCATAACACCACATGGCTTATCCTTGTTTTTCTGTCTCAGCTTTAGATTGAAATGATGGCTGTTTAAAATGGAGATTAAAGGACTGCCAGTGAGATACCCAAGAACAGGGAATCTGTGTTCTTACGTAGAGAAATTTTATCTGGTTACATAGTTGCCATCCTATCAGGATTTCTTAATATTCAGTGGTGAAAATTTACCATGTTTATTTACATATCTATGCCTGAGTAGGACCACCTGAAAATAGAGAACATTCATATTATATAGACTATACGTATGTGTACAATAGGGAATGGAACTTGTCTCAAAGAATTAAAACCAAATAAATATGTTTGTCACTTTTTTTTAAACCTACAAAAATATACCGGACTGTATTAATAATGGACTCAAATACTATAGCAGCATTTTCATTGATTTATATCCCCCTGGCATAGCTCAATCTACAAGATGTCAACAAACACAATGTAAATTTTCTCCTGAATGCACAATCCTTTCATGCCACCACAGACTTCGAGAGACTCATTCTTATTACTTTTGATCTCTGTAGGTCTTGATATTATGAAATCCTTCTGTAAACTCAGCTGCACTCACATTTCATCTGTACAGAAAACACTTAGATTGACATTACAGTTTTTTCCACCTTCAAAATTCTCTGTTTCTATCCATGAGAAGTTAAATTTCTCAGGGGAAGAGGGATTGAAGCCTCAGTAGAATAGGAAATTGGGAGGAAAATCCCCTGTTGACTACTGGGTATTAAAAAGATTCATAGACAGCTCATCTCATGTTATTTAACCTCAGATGCTTCTGTGCTGCCTTATATATAATCTGATATTTTTTATTTTGAATCCAAGTACATCTAATTATTTTAACAAAAATGTAAAATAAATGTGCATGTAAATTATAGATTAGGAATGAGGATACCATGGTAAGTAATCCCATATAGTTCAGCTATTTTTTTTTTTTTTTCTATTACATTATTGGTTTAAGTTTGAAGTGATATAATCCTTTTTAAAATAACTTCTAGAATTGCTTGTATTACTCCTTATTTGCTCCTTCTGAAGTCATATATGAAAGGTTATTTATTGTGGCACTAGTACTTGCTAAAGCTTAATGGGAAAAATTCTTGTAAGCGTCACCATGGTATCTGTGACAGTTGCAAGTAATAATTTTGTTTCCATAATCTGTTGACTCCTTTTTTTTTTTTTTTTCAGATATGAAAAACTGATATTACTGATGTGAAAATTGCCTGTGCTTCACTCAAACGGACAGAGAAAAAACACCCAAGGCCAAAGTTTTTCATATATGAACTTGGTGACATTCCTTGTTGAGGTGAAATGACTTATGTCAGCTGTGAATTTGGTCCCAGAATGTTCTAGAAGGCATTTCAAAAGTTAACAGTGTGAGTCTCACCGTACCGAGAAACAGCGCTGACTCTTCCATGTCACTTCTGGGTCACAGTGTTGTCAGCTCCTGCTTTTAATGGAGTCTCCTGTCATTTGTTTTTTTTTCTGTCTTGAAGTCCCAGATTCTGGGAGCTTATCTCATATTCCATTTTTGAAAGCACAGGTTTATAGTTCTTACGGTACCTCAGAAACCCTTGATAACTTGACCTGAGTGCACCCTACAGTTTCAGAAACTCAGAGTTAAATAAAAGAAACAATCATTCATAAGACTTTTAAAAATGTCAGGTTTTTTTGGTGGGTTTTATGTTGTTTTTTTTTCATTTTGTTTTTTTTTTGTTTTTTTTGGGGTTTTTTTTGTGCGTATTGCTCATTGGAAACTGTGGTAAAGACAATTTGTGACTTGTGAATGCATGTGATTAGCAGTGCAGAGTTGCTAATAGGAAAGAATAATTTCCTTTTGCAGTAATGTTCTGACTGGGCTGTGCTAAAAGCTCAGCGAAGCCCTTGTGACATATTGAGTAGCAACTTTTCTACAGAGAGGGTACTCCAGGCACAGCAAACGATGGGCTGAGGGTCAAACCACAGATATCCTCCAGTTGTCTTGGCAACTAAGGACAACCCATGTGTGACTTCATCTCTGTCACAACAAGACAAGGTTGACATTGTTTTGCCCTTTGGTATGATGTTTTGAGCATTGACTGTAATGTTTGAAGCATATTCAGCTACTGCAAATGGAAGGGAGATAGAGGAAGGTTGAAGTTAGTGCACAAAGTATGGGCTGAGGTAGAATGAAATATGGCCTTTTATAAAATTATGGGTAAAATGATTCTTTTTTTGGATACTTCCAGCTACACAGGACTATATTTATACAACATGTATGTTTTATGTTTTTATATACATCCATATATATTTACAAAAAAATGTCTTTGTAGTTAGCTGAAACTCTCGTCTTTTTTTTTGTGGTTTTTTTTCAAGTCATGCCCTGCACATTGTATTGAGGATCAAACAAACTGCTCATGTCTCGAGGTGACCAAATCTGGGTGAGTGGAGGAGTGAGCTGTAGCATGCCAGTGACAAGGACCTGCTGGAGGCTCCTCTGGAGGTATGCATCTCACCTGCAGCTCTGGCACAGCTCCCATGATGCTATGAAAGTGTGCGACTGGCAGCAGGGCCATAGCTAGGGTAAGGACTGATGACTATTCCAAACTCTGACTGCAGGAGTAGGTAAGTCAGTGAATACAGAAGGTAACATAAAGGAAAGAGGATTTTAAAACAACCAAGGGCAATTTGCATGTCTACTTTACCTGGATTACTGCCAAGCACTGACAGAGTTACTAAATAGGCTTCCTGTTCACTGTCAGCCCTAATGGCTGCAGTTAGAGCTATAACCTCTGTCTGTCTGTCTCCCTTACCTGCCTGATAAAAGCCTCCTTCTGCAGAGAGTCACATTTTATCATGGAAATCTTCTGTCTTCTTCTCTTCCTGCATTCGTAAATCCCCTATGTGGTTGTTGAGAGGTGGCTTGCCTGAGGTTGTATCTTGACTTTCCTCGTGGTTTCCCAATTTCCGTGTTGATTTTACACAACAGCTTTTTCCAGTAAGCCATGGAGTAACTGGGTCAAACCCTGGTATTTGGGAATTAACCCAGAGTCGCCTCATTTCTGCCACAGCCTGTTTCAGTGTTACAAATAGTCTTCAGGTTTTTGGTGAATACTCATGCCATTTTCTTATGGCATCCAGTGAAAAAAGAGCTACTTTAATAATCAAGGCATTATTTTATGGTAAGCAAAATACCGTTTTACAAAATAAAGCCAAAGTTGCTGAAAGCTTTGAAACAGAATTTTTACACCTCTCCAAAATGCATGATTTCTTTTCTTATACTGTGAAATATTTGAACAAGGGTTTTACTTCAGCAATTCCCACTCAGTAGTTTTGTGAAGCTGTGATAGTGCAGGAATCAGAAGTAGGTATGACAGGGGAAATCCTAGTCTGGTTAGAGTGTTGTCATGGACTTAAATTAAGCCAGAGCTTTGCCTGAAGTTTCTGCACAGTAGAAAGCTTGCTATAGGCAGAGAGGAGAGGATTCTGATGTAGTCTCCTTTCAACCAGGGCTGGAAGTCAGCTCATCTAACTTAAGCTGCCTTGAAGTCCGGTATCTAGTCTAAACCAGTTTTCCAGGCTGCCCTTATAATTAACGGGAGGAGATAAGCTCCAGAGGGCAATTCATGCTGCTTTTCTGAGACACTTGCTTTCGCACTGGATCAGTCAGTCTCTTCCGTGTTTCTCTTTCTTCACTGACTACAGGTGGATGCCAGACAACTAGCTCAGACCAGACATTTCCAGTTAGGGAGGAGAAGAGGATGCTTGTTATCTGTATGGTGTCGTGCCTGTGGAGTGTGAGCAGAAACTCCTGGAGGATCCCTGCTCCCTTGCTCTTTGTGATTAAAAAGGGAATCAATGTTTGGAAGTGAATTTGCCCCTTACTGTTTTCAAAATACTGCCCTTAACTGTGCAGCAGTAACAGCAGGCTTAGGAGCAGGACACAAATTAAAGTAACTATAGACATAAAACACAGATGCCACAGCCTGTGACCAGCAGTGCCCTTTGCAGTGGTTACCACAGTCCTTTCAGGCACTGTGACTATTACAACACTGAAGTTTAGCCTTCAGAACAGACTGCTACCTGCACCTGCTGCTAGCCAAGGAAGAGGCATAGTCGTAGCATCCGTACAAAGTGCAATCTATACGCAGCTTGGGTGAAATCAGGGCTGAGCAGCAGTGACTGTGGTGTGACTTGCTCATTGGATGCACAGATGTGTAGTAATGATGAGTTTGTAAGACAAATGTCTCTTCTTCTCTGTAAGACATGCCATCCTCATGCGTTACTGCATTGTGTTACAGTGGCATTTGTGGGCATTCATTTCTTCACACCTTGCTATTTATAGTAGTAGAACTAAAGGAGAAGAGGACTTGCAATAGCTGCCTAAATCCTCATAAATGGCAAGGGGACAGAAGCAGAGTCTGCAACTGGCAGAGAGACAGTTCTCAAGTTTGACAGGCTAAAGCGAAGTTAAAAAAAACAACCAACCAACCAAGCCTCTAAGTAGTGTTTGTCTAACTATTTTCAAAGACAGCATTTTGAGCTTTATGTTGCTTTAGTCAGTGATGTGTTTTAGCAGAGAAACAACAGGAATTGCGTTGAGCTCATCTCAAACACACATAAAATATTTTAGTATCTTTTCTTTCATCTCCCCTTTCAGATACAGCTCAGGAGAAATATGTTCCAAGTGACAGCATCTTTGACAACCCGTACTTTTTATTCTACCTTTTGTTCTTCTGTGAAAAGCCCTGTGATGAAGATTGCTGGAGAACATTGATACCATCCCCACTTATGTAAAAAAAAAATAAAAAAAGAAGAAGTAAATGTATACTTCCCAGAGCTCAGACTGAGACTTTAACCGCAACACCAAGTAAAGGGCTCTATTTCTCTGAAGCTGCCTAGGGCAGGGTGTATCCTTGACAGCATGTATCAAAACCATTCAGTAGAGCACTGAACAAAATTCTTCACTCTAGGGTTAGCAAAATTCCTCACAATAAACTAAGTCGTCTACACAGCACCATGGAAATGCCGTAGATTGAGTTTTCTGACTATGCTTTCTCCCTTTGTACCAGCAAATGCTGCTGTGATGCACAGAGAAAGGCAGATTGTGAAAAAGTAGGCAATGTTTCTTAACCTCAAAGTTATTGATTTCTTAAATTGAAACATCATCTTTTCATTTTAAGAATTTCAAACTTTGAGTTTTTGCCTTAATAGCACTTGTCTTGACATAGGTCCAAAATCAGCAAGCACTTATGAATGTATTTAACTTTACTCATGTGACCAATGATAAGCCCAAACACAACTAGTTTTTGAGAGGCTTTTCTACAACCCTTATCTCTGCTAGTAGAGGCTCTCACAAGAATAATGAATTTTCTTCACAGAATCCCAGTGAGACAAAGCAATGTTATTATCCCATTGTACAGCTGGGAGAAATGATGACACAGAATTAAGTGCTTTTCCTAAAGTCCTATTTTCAGTTAAAAAAGAAGTAACAACTCAAAAAAATTTCATTGTACTGTTTTAAGTTAACTGATCTTACTGTCCCAGAGACTTTTTCTGTGTATCCATACACAAAGTAAGTGGCACTTTTAAGTGCTAGTCATCATTTATGATTACAGATCTCTGCTGTAAAATGAATAAAAGCTCTTTTATGATGTGAGCCCTTGTGCCTGTATAAAAATGTGTGCCTGTTTGAGTGCATGTTGTGGAGTTTAGAGCTGCTAAACTAAAGTTTAGGTCCTCTAGGTCTCCCAGTAGGGCAGAAGTTTCCAAGAATGCTGAACACAGTAGAAATCGGTAGAGATCATAGAGAAGCAATGAAGAAGCACACACTGTATATTATCCAAGCAAGGCCATTTTTCATTAATATTGCTATAAAGAGCTTATCTAACATAGTTCTTCACAAGCCCCACTTATCAAACTGCTTCATACTCCAAATCATTGCGTGCTTGCAGAGCAGCACGACTAATCATGCACTTAACAGAGGTGGGAGAGCTGGCTGAGATTATGAGGACCTGCCCTCATCTTGATGTTGTTTTTCTTTTTGCAAGTAACATGACACTCTTTGAGAGTTGTATTCCAGTGACTGCAAAAGCTCAGGAACGAACTGTCTGGAGCAGAATTCAATTTCATTTCATTGCCGCCTTCTGCAGGCAAAATGTCTGCAGAGCAGATGACAGCCCATGGTAGATCACTAGCTTGCAAGAGCTGTTCAGGTATATATTTTCCCGTGAGCTGAAACCTCACATATGGAAACTGTGCGAAGGTGAGAAAGCAGATAAGGGCACTGTGGAGAACTCAGGAGGGCCAAAGCTGATTTTTGTTGTTGTTGTTGTTTTTCTTTGTTTGTTTTTTTTTTTTTTTCTCAGTGGTTTGGACTTAATTTAAAACACTGCTGGCAGCTACAAGAGAAAAAAAAAAGTTACAGGCCATTAAGCTGTAATGGAGATACATCTTCAGATCTCTTTGAAGTAGAAGAGAAAATACGTGTAAAAGCAATAGTTAGAGTGTTTTAGTGCTTTGTAACAGAGATCGTCAAAGAGCTTTGAAGAAATAGACCTCCCAGACTCCCTGCAATGTGTGTACGAGCTGTTGTTTCCATTTTACAGGAGACTAAAATGAGTCGAAGAAATATTCATAGGACTGAGGTAAAATAAATGGGAAGCCCATGACAGATTTTAGTATACCACTCCATTCCCCGCCCTATGCTTCATCTGCAAGGCTGTCTTTGTGTTTGCCTACAGCAAAGCAGCGATTTAAAGTAATAGACAAGTTGCTATGTATGTATTAAAATTCCTTTTAAAAGACATTTAATTGTATGTTAATGAGAAAATGCTACTTCGAATGCTTTCACCTATTTCATAGAGAGAAAAAGGGAATGACATTTATAGGCATATTCTTAACAGACAACATTGTGTAGAAGGAAAATTTGTTTTCTGTGTATTAGAGTTTCTGTAGTCTTCAAAACACTCACTACAGCAGTCTACTTTAGTAGCCCCCAAATTCTAATGTCTCTCTATCTTTCTTGCTGCTTCTGCATATCTCATGGATACTGTGATTTGCCTTTTAATAAAAATAGATGACATGTGGATCTGTCTGGGCCAAAAGAGTTTCATGTGCTTACAGCTGGACTGATTTTTGGCCCGAACAACACTTTGACCACTTTTCAACAGAAGAAATAATCAGAAGGACATGCAGCAGCTGCGTAAATGCCAGGGGAAATTAAAATGTTTCCCATAAGGAAACAAATGAACAAAATACATATGCAGCTTGATTAGAATTTGCATTGTAACATCATTAATTACTAAAAAGCCACAGGTGGGAATGACATGAGGCATGAAAATATGATTAGGAAGGGAGAAATGATGATTCTGTGTCAATAGCACAGTCCTTACAAAGGGACATCAAACTGGTGAATGGCTAAGGTTGTCAGGGTAATATCTTAGTACAAATATCTTAGTACAAAACAATAGAATGTTTGTAATACTTAATGTTTTTCTGTCCTTCACAAATATAATTTAACTATTTATTTTTCTTTCCACAGAAATGTGTGTAAATATTTATCAAGCTACTGGCCTTCTGCGGACAATAACAAATCCTGACAGTTTATAGTTTTATAGTTAGGGAAGTGAAGAAGAGAGATGCTCAGGGTAAGACAATGTGTTCATACCAAACCTGCGATTAGCAAACCCTGCATTTTATTGACAGCACAGGGATGTTCTGGGCTCTTTTTGATTGTGATTTGTCTTGTTCTACCTTACTCTCCTTGTGGTAGTTCTGTATAGATGCTTCTACCTGAGAGCTTTGCTCTAGGACTCCATCCCTGGAATATTCCAGGCTTTAAATGTTGTTGCGAAATTTACAGAAGTGTCTGCAGCTTTCTTTTTTTTTCTTTTTTCCTTTTTTTTCCTTTTTTTTTTTTTTAATTGAACTAGTAAATTGAAGTAATAAGGAAGAACACCAGGAATAGATCCAACTCATTATGTTTACAATTATTTAACTGCACAAAATTTTAAACCAATTTTACTGAACATGAGACTATGTAGGTAAAGCTATTTTAGCTAACCATTATAAATGTTGGAGAAGCTGCCAACCAGCAACTAATCTGCTCTTCTGTGCTAATCTTTTCTTACCACAAATTATAAAAGTAATGGAGTAATACTTGGGAAGATTTTTCCAGGCTTCTAAACACAAAGATCTCTCCCCTTTCAAAGAATTCAATAGTGGAATTGATAAATGAATTAAATCGTCCTTCAAATGCTGAGAAACAGGTATTGATGCCTGTGATACCAGCAAAATGAGTAATATTCAGAAAAAGAAGCTTTGCCCACCTTGAGGATCTGTTGAAAATCTCCTGAAAGAACAGGTATGACAGAGAGAATAATTTTAGATTGGTGAGAAGAAGCACAAAAAATTCTTAAGACTGAGCTGTGGCCGCCAGGCCAGAGCACCAATATTATACAGTTTCTTTTTACTCCCATTCCTCACCTGCTTGTGACACAGGAAATGCAAACCCAGGAATTGGTCTATGGGGCAATTTGGGTAGCTGACTCTGGTGAGCACACCACTGTGCTTTCCGTTTCTGCTGCATGGCTTATATTAACTTTGTGGTGGAAAGCAGCTTAGTTGGAAACAGCTATAGATATATCTATGCAATTGATTTGGAACAGAAATTCTTACATGAGATGAATCAAGAGCAGGAACAGAAAGCAAAATGAGACTCATCAGCAGTAGCATATGACTGTGCAGGAATACAAGTCCTTACATGTAAAGAGCAGCACGGATGAGAATGGAGCTTCTGAAGACTGAATAAACAGTCGGTATGAGCCTCAGCCTGTCTGCAGTGCACTGAAGTCTTTTCTTTCCCTTCGAAGCAGCATGCCCATTTTTTTACACTTTTTGATATTTTCTACAAGAAGAGGGCACCCCACTGTGCTCAAAATAAACCAGTAAAAATAAAACAAACAATCTGAAACAAAATCCAACAACTTTTGTTGTTATATGATTGTTTTCTATCTCAAGTAAAGCAATAAAAATATTGATTGGTGGAAGAAAGCCTAAAAATCAAAATGATTTGTCTCAGTAGTAGTCCTTAGAAGAATGAGCTCCTCAGCTGCTGTAAATTGGCCTGCTTCTATGGACTTAGATTTTAGTGCAATTGTCGCATGTGTCTGAAATGTCACAAGAGCTATGAAACATTAAATATTAGATGGTAAAAATAAATAGAAACTAACAAGGTTTGCCTTCCTACTCAAGTCCTTCAGTCATTCTCTGCCTTGCTTGTTCTAACCTAAATAAAACCAAAGAACTTCACTTTATTTGTGCTACCACAACTCAGCAATCACTTGTAGCCCTGGAATGATTTTGTCCACTAAGCTCCCCTCCATCACCACTTGAATTTGAATCAATCAACCCTGCACAGCACGAACCCCACCATGTTATTATCAACAGCAGTCAGTTTTCTCTGCCTGCTGTGAGACGGTGCCTTAGAAATTCCCAGATTCCTTGTGAGATCAGAGGGTGGTCGGGAAGGCCTATCAGTGGCATGCATCCTGTATGAAAATTGTCATCCTCTCTAAGAAAGTGGAGATGCACAGAGATTCATTTTGCTGGGCAATTTGAGGAACTATGGCACTGCTGCCACCCGTACACTTCAGGGACTCTGGTCAGGAGAGGCCTATTGGGAGGGCTGAGTGGTATCCTGCCCTAGAAAGGACTGCATGGTACTGCAGAAGTGCAGCTACTCATTTCTATTCCTCATCCTCAGGTAGATTTGTCCTTCCTGGACATTCTGTCTCATAGCATTTTTCACTTGCACCGTTTTCTCTTCTGCGTTTATAGATATCCTCCAGTTATTTTTTTGTGCTCTTTCTGTGTAGTGAGTCCTCTGTTTTCTGCTGTTGCTGCTTTAGGATTCTGAATCCAAACTCAGTAAGCTTTGCCTGCGGTCTAATCATTGTGCCAGCTATATCTTGCTATTAGAATTTACCCTCTGTCTTCTCATCTGTTTCAGTAATTGACCTCTTTATTTGTTAGTTTAGCATTTTCATTCCTCGCTCTAGTTATTGTCGTTATTCTACTTATATAGACTCACTAATGTTTAACTCCATAATCATTATATGGAGAGAAAAGCTGCAAGCAATTTGGAACAGTAAGTCCCTGTAAAAAGATAAAATGCTTTAGAACGATTATTCCCCCCCTCTCCAAAGAACTGTTTTTCAAAGCTAATCAACTAATACACCAGAATAAACTACTCTTTCCAGAGAGTCAACACATGGCCTTCTGTCCAGTAAAGGGGGAAGAAACAGTGCCCCATAAATGCCTTAAGGAGAATGAGGTTTTCTGCATCTTCTACATTCAGAAGAGAGACAGTGGCCAAAGTATTTATTGCTGATGATCATTAAAATGCCCCTTGAAGGATGCAGTAGAGAAGTTGTTTTAACATGGGCCAAATGTCCAAATATATTTCCTATTCATTCTACTCTTGTGGTTTTAATTAGAGAAGTTAAGTTTTTCTCAAACTTTGTAGTATGGTTTTAAAATAAATATACTGTATTTCACTTCAGAGGCAGAAGCTTGGCTTATAAATCTGGTCTCAAATGATCTAGATAGGCTATTTCAGCCATCCTCAGCCTCAAGGAAGAATCAGCTATGAGTAA
The DNA here is from genome assembly GCA_013396935.1 of Baryphthengus martii. Classification (NCBI taxonomy): domain Eukaryota; kingdom Metazoa; phylum Chordata; class Aves; order Coraciiformes; family Momotidae; genus Baryphthengus; species Baryphthengus martii. Next base: position 125,674 of record VWZK01018826.1, on the reverse strand, counting down.
ACATTTCTCTCTTTCACGTATCCCATTTAAAAAGCCCGGTGGTGAGATTCCCCTGTATATCTTATCCAATTGTTAACATTAGGAAGGTTTTCCTCTTGTCTGGTCTAAATCTTCCTTGAAATAGTTTAAACTTATCATCTCTTGTCCTACCTATAATGAACATAGAGATTCATTTATCCCTTTCCTTTTCTGCAGCAAACTTTTATACGTTTGAAAATGGTGACCCTTTAGTCCTTAGGAGTAAATAGACCCAATTCTTTCCATCTTTCCTGCTGGACTGTGTTTTTCACACCTCTGGTCATTTTTGTTTTCCTCTGGACTCTTTCATGTCAGTCAAACATTGTCTTGAATTATGAATCATAGAGTCATAGGATCATTAAAGTTGGAAAAGACCTCCAAGATCATCAAGTCCAACTGTCTACTCAACATTACCCTGACAGAATCACAGAATCACAGAATGTTAGGGGTTCAAAGGGACCTCGAAAGATCATCAAGTCCAACCCCCCCTGCCAGAGCCAGATCACCTAGGGTAGGTCACACAGGAACTTTTCCAGGCGGGTTTTGAATATCTCCAGAGAAGGAGGCTCCACAACCTCTCTGGGCAGCCTGTTCCAGTGCTGTCACCCTTACTGTGAAAAAGTTTTTCCTTATGTTTATATGAAGATCCTATGCTCGAGTTTGCACACGTTGCCCCTAGTCTCCTAACATAGGACGTCACTGAGAAGAGCCTGTCTCCGTCCTCCTGACACACACCCTGGACCACTAAACCATGTTCTGAAGTGTCACATCTACACATTGTTGAACACTTCCAGAGATGGTGACTCCTCCACCTCTCTGGGCAATCTGTTCCAATGCCTTGCCACTCTTTCAGGATAGAAATTTTTCCTAATATCCAGCCTAAATCTCTCTTGAATGTCCAGTGATGGACATGACATTACATTGAGGTTTTCTTTACCAGATGTTAAGCAGAATGTGAGGTTTACCTCATATGCTTTACATAAAACTCAGCTATTGATAAACTTCAGTGTGATGCTTGCTTATTTTTTTTTAAATGGTTGCACAGTATTATTCCTTTGCAGCAGCATTATCAAATATGTGGGTCACTAGCTCAGCTACAGAAGTTGCAAAATATTAGAAAACATTTATTTTAATGTTTATTCTTCTTCCCCTTCCCCATTCCCTGTACAGGTGCTGCAAAGTCTCTGATTGGAAAAAGACTTTGATAGCTAATATGCTCTTTAATACAATGGAGTTTTTGAAAAAGAGTTTCTCTTTTGAGAAGAAAGTAGCAGTGTTGATCCCTCTAAAACTTGCTTTCCACGTACAAGATTACTCCTTCTTTTCTTCTGTCTCTTACAGAGGACTGGGCTGATGCTTCCCTAACAATCCTAAAATCCTTTTGCGAAGATGTGGCTGCTTTTGCAAGAGGGTAAAGCCTTGTATAATACTCAAGCTTCATTATAAATGTGCTTTATCTCCAACGTTTCTGAGCTAATACAGTGTAAGGAAGGACAGTGCAGGGTGATACTGATCAATGGTATTTTTCTTTGCATATGTCTGTCTTGTCCTCAAGCCACTTACTGAGTTATCTCAGCCCTAATCTTTCTGGTGCTCTGTGCACTGAACTCTAGCTGAAATTAATGGGAGAGCTGCATGCAAACTTCCAGGTTCAAGCCCTCTCTCACAAGCAATCTTTCCTACACTTGCAGATTCTCTGATATCATGAAAGCTTTACTGTGCAGTTACTTTTCTCTTGTAAACAGGATCAAAGACGGCATGTCATATTTTTATTTTATTTTATTTTATTCTATTTTATTTTGGTTGGCTGTCTGGTTGCTGTCATCTCTTTCTATTCTGGCTCATCGTGTATTGCACATTGAACATTATACCTCACAGCACTTCACAGTTTGGTTCCACCCTTTCTGTGTGGTACATGACACATTTGAGTACTTTTTTCATATCAGTATGGCATTTTATATGATATATGCAACTCTGCTGAGTTAATTGTGATAAGGCATGCTGCTAGATCCAGTACAAATGTCCCTTTTTCAAAGTTTCTCTTATGCTTACATATCTTTCACTTTCTAAGCATGCAAGTTCTGTTTTCCTAATTGATGTATTTGTATGACAATTTGGTAATGTAAACTCTACTACTATTTTCCTAGAACACAAAAATATAAGCTTTTTTGGATGACACCTGAAAAGAGTCATGAGTATCTATCATATGATGTAAATTGTCTAGATTGTAAGTGCTCTAAATGTCTCAGCATTGCAACTGTGAGTATTTAAAAAATATTATTTTTCCCTTTATCCCTTATTCGTAACCCTTTGACAACACTAAGCAACTGAAGAGAAAGCAAACTATTATGGGCTGAGGAACTTCTCTCAAATTCTAAATTGCACTAAGCAAGGTCATTCTTGCAATTCTTAGCAACTCCAGGAAAGCAATTGCAGTCTTACAGTCAAAAAGGAACCCTCAAAGCCATTTCCCTTGCTTCTTTTACATCTGGATTTAGTCTCTTGCATTTCAGAAAGCAGGGAAAACCTTTCAGATGAGACACAGGCTCCTGAAAAGTAAATTACATTACATGAGTCTAAGTCATCAGAGTTGGGTGTAAGGCATTACTCCGAATAATTGCAGAATAATATGCAATGCTGTGGAGGAAAAAGAAGTGGGTTTGTCTATGTTAAACGGGATAACAGAGCAGAACTAAGTGAAGTGATCTTTCCTCTGTACTGGGGTACTGTAAAAAGATTTCCTCAGCTCAAGGAGAATGTGGAAAATCTAACAGGGATAACAATAGAACCCACTCTCTTCTATTTACTGAAGAAGTAGTTGAGAGACAGTCACTAGATTTATTTACTTTTCACTGTATGTAGTTATTTCTTTACAGAAAGGAGTTCTAATAGCTGGGTGGGAGTCATACAGAAGGGCTCAGTCTTGTTGACCCACACCAACTGAGGCATTACATCTGAATGCTGAAGTTAGAAGAGCTCATCCATAAATAACAAAATGTAATTTTGTAGCAATGAGTTTTAGATAAGATAAGATTAGGGCAATTTCTAACTACACACAGGGAGTCAAGACTACTGGACTAGTTCCACAGATTGTTAGCACCTGGGGAGAACATCAAGCTAGACAAATACCACAAAACATGGACAAATTCCCCAGTCATTCCATCTCTGCTGTGGGCATAGAGAGAATAAGGTGGATATTTTCATCAACACTTGCAGCCCTGTGTTAAGATAGAGTTGACAAGCAATTGGATTTTTGTCTTTAAGGTCAGGAAATCTTTCTCCCAGGCCAGAACTGGACAGTACTCCTGTGTGGTACAGACAACTCTCCTGGCTTGGTCCTTGCCCATTATACCAGGTTCACATACTCAGAAGCAAAGTAGCTTCTCCCTAATTCAGAGCATCAGAGACACTAGGTTTTTACTGCCATACAAGAGTACTGCACCTCAGCTATCTAGCATTGCAAAGGCCTTGGACATTTGTGGTAGCTCTGTTTCAGCTGAGCTCTGTCCGAAGCACTTAACAGCTAAGTCTCAAGGGGGATGAATTATTTTGAGTAAAGTTATTGGATTTACAGGGGAGAAACGTAATGGCCTGTGATACAAGAGAGATGACCTTCAGCTCTGATTTTAAATCCTGTTATCAATTCCTATGCACAGATATTGCTGAGAGAAGGTTTTGGCACACTATGCATTTAATTTAAGGGTCTTGTTTATTCCAATTGTGCAGAAGTGTTCTAGCATGTACGAAGAGTTAAATCCAGAGAAAGTAATTTTAACCAAAGATCGACATGAAAGACCAAGTTACATTATAAAGATACTTAGGCAAATGTACCACATTTAATATACTCTCATCTTAAAGCAACTTCCAATCTTCACTTTCACTTACATTTCTAATACAGTAGTTTTTATTACCTGTTGCCTACCTCACTAAATGAGCAACAATCTCTAGAGACATCTTCTCTCTGATTAGAAAACTCTCGCTGCAAAAGAATAGATTTATGAAATATACATGAAGAAACTTTTATTAAAATTACATTAATAGCCAAATTCTGCACACAATTACACTTGGCCATTGTGATATCAGTGGATTGCACCAGGATAAGAGAGAGCAGAATTTGCTCTGACCGAATAATTTTAGCTGATTAGAAACAATGAAATAAGATATTAATATTGACACTCCCTGTTTGAAACACTCTTGTTCTGTGGACCCAGGATAGATGATTTAGGGCTCTGTGTGAAACAACTAAGCCACTCTGCCAGCCAGCCCTGACAGCAAGACCATATATACTCAGACAAATGGTCTCATATATAACACCACTTCTGGGAGGTAAAAAGGAAGAGAATCTTACTGTCTTCTGCTTTGTACCAGGTCACAATTAATATTACCTCATAGTAGCTGACTAAACTTTAAACTTGCTAGCTCAGGTGTTGAGAGCAACGGAACTCAGACAGCAGAGGTTTCAGTAGAGGCTAAGCACCCAAATATTTACTCAGGTTGTTCTGTCACTAGCTGGCTTTGGTACTTCTTTTAGGTTAGCTACAATATAAGACTGACTGCAGTCCAGCCAGCAGGTTTATTAACTTCAATGCAGAGCTGAGTTTATTAGCCTGGGTAGAGCACTGTGCTAATATAATATATATGGCACTGTATAGATAGGTAAGTAAAATGGCTTTAATTCTTCTGGTCTGCAAGCTAGCTTGTGGCTCTGCATTGTGTTTTATATTCCAAGGGAATTATATTCCTTATCTGAGGGAATGTCTGTTCTGGAAAAAAAACATCTGAGACTAATGACTGTGCTCAACTGTTTGGATGTTAGTTAGGGCTTTGTTGCCAGTGTTTAGACTTTCAGTCAGAGGAGCAAATTGGTACCCACAAGAGATACAAGCTTAGACAAGGACTCAGAAAGCAAGGGCTGTTTGGCTACCCATTGCTACTAAACTAGCCATAGTGACTGACAAGTGCTGTGCCCCCTCCCTGTGCCAGGTGGAGCAAAGCGGGGGCTCAAACTCCTTTTCCCTTCTGTTTTGAACTGCAGAGATATGCTGCAGGAGGGTTTTTGAACTGTGTGAGCACTTATGTCTTACAGCTGTAAGATCCCAATGTCTTTAGAGGTGCCTAGTGGTTTTGCTCAGCTGCTTTGGACAGATTTCCTACCACTCCAGACAACAAGACCTCGGTAGGATGTGCTCTGCCTGACTTGTACCACAGCCTCCCTGTGTCCCTGTATCAGCACCATCAACTAGGTGCAGTACAGAAGCTGCTATAATTACAAGGAGATGTAAAGACAGTTTTTAAAAAGGTATGTTGCTCATAGCTTCAGAGGTGCTAAATGTCTGCTTCCAAATCATAGAATAATAGAATCATTGAATAGTTGGGGTTGGAAGGGATCTTTAAAGGTCATCTAGTCCAACTCCCTTGCTATGAGCAGGGACATCTTCAACTAGATTAGGTTGCTCAGAGCCCCATCCAACCTGACTGTGCTCCAGGGAAGGAACATCTATAACCTCTCTGGACAACCTGTTCCAGTGTTTTACCACCCTCATAGTAAAATATTTCTTCCTTACATCTAGTCTAAATCTACCCTCTTTTAGTTTAAAACCATTACCTTTTGTCCTATTCTACTGAGGGATAAATATAACAATAAAGAAGGGCTAAAGTCTGAAAACTGCTAAAAGAAAAGAAAAGGGTTTGGGTACACTGACAGGCTGGGAAGACCCACACAGAAGTAAATTAATTACTCTTCGAACAATGCAGGCTGTTCTTCTTGACTAAAACATTGAGGACCTGGAGAGAGGAAGGAACTGTAATGAGATACACCTCTGTTCTCTTTCTCTTTTATTTTATGTCCTATTTCCAGGTACCTTTTTTCACTGAGGCAGAGGAAGAAGCTGTGTCTTCACTAGAGAAATATGAATGTTCAGCCATTTAATTTGGCTCAGGTCACAGGTAAGAACATTTGTACAGTTAAAATAGGACTTGGGGGTTGCAGTGACCACAGTCTGGCCTGGGAGCAGATGAGCTGAGGAGTTCTGTCCCTCTGAGCGAGGGCATGCCACTGGGAAAAAAATAATAAAAATACCCATAAACTGAACTTTTGCCTCTATGATATCCTGGCAGAGAGGTATATTCTCTAGAGACCACTCTGGGCATGCAACATGGAGTGGCAGGAAGGGGCTGGAGAACAGCACCGCTGCATCCCTCTCATTGTGTATGCTGAAAGGAGCAGCTGGATTAAGATGCCTCCTTTCCTCTGCAACTCTTCTTATCCGCACAGAAATCACCGAGGCAATAATATGTTGGATGTCTGAGGACTTCAGAATGGATGCCCTATTATTTCTCTCTTTTGTTTTGTTATAATACGTGTGACCTTCAACTGCTTTCACACACTTTTCACTCTGTAGAGAAAATACCATGCTGAATGGTTTAACTGTGATTTCAATACAAAACCGACCAACAAAAAGAGGGTTGGGGACAAAAGCAACAATTCAGCAACGACATTCAGAAGTGTTAGAAGTAAATCTAACTGCACACAAAGCCGAGTTCAGCAAAGTGTCACTGCCAAAACCCATCTTCTGTTCTCTATGAAATGAAGTCGGAAAAGAGCTAAATTGAGTACTAAAACTCACTGGGTGCATAAAAAAAAACACACTGGGAGAAAGGCAAGGTACCTGCTCTGGAGGACTGCAGGCACCTGTTTTGCATCTATGGATATGTGACAGATGGGATGGAGAAGGACCTGTCTTTCAGCTGGTGTAAAAGCATACAGTGATTTGCCTACGCAGAGGATCTGCTCCATGGCCTGTACTTAATTCTCCCAGGCAACACTTCAGGAAATAATCAGATAGTCCCTCATATCTGATTTTGACTGTACACCTGCAGGGAAATATCATAATTCCTCTTTTTTGAAACATGTATTGATAAAATAACCATCTATTTTCATTCTCTTCCTTATCTTCACCCGCTCTTCTGACTCAGTTTTTCTACCATTCAGATTAGGTTTAGTCCTACACATCAGGGATGGAAAATGTTACCTGGCTGTGCTGAAGGAATAAGGGAAGACTCCCCATTTTTCTGCACAAAGTTATGCTGCGACACACAGGTTGCTTTCAAGATGCAAGGGGCAATGCATAAGCCGATGCTTCATTTGCATGCTAAGGAAGGTCTGAAAGCCTGCTCATTCTCTGCTTGGATCACAGTAATATGCATGAGTGAGAAAGGAGGATAATAACCAGTAGGAGTTGCTTTTATTAACATGTAAATGCTTTTGCATTTTTTCTTTTAGATGAAAATTTTTGAGGCAAATATTTGCTTCCTTTGCTTATGTGTAAGAAAACATGGTTTTTATCTGTGCTTCAAATAGGAAGAAAAAGGTTCCAATTTTGATTTTTTATTTAGATAAAACCCAAAAATGCCCATGTGGGTTTGATAGGAGACATAAAACGGTCTCATGGAAAATCATAGAATCATAGAATGGCTTGAGTTGGAAATACTATTTTCCTGCAAGCTGCAGTGAACAGGGATCTTGATATTTACCTCAATATGATGCAGTGGCTTGTGCTTAGAGCTTAGCCTTATGTCTGGTTGTACGGCCTCTGCTCAGGCTTGCCTTTGAGTACGTCAACCTCCTTGAACCGCTACTGTGTACACTATCAAGCATCAGTACTGCAACACTGTGTGCGACACTTCAGGTGAGATGTTTGGCAGTCAGCCAGTCACACCACCCTGCTCACCTTTCACAAATAAACAAAGGAACTGGTCCTTGTCTGATGACGGGTTTTGTTTGTTTGTTTGTTGGCTTTTATAAGCTACAGGATTTCAGGCAGGATTTTGGGCTGACAGGAAAAAGAACCACTAAAGTGTCACATTCCCAACATCTTTTATATATGGGGCACAGGAGAACAATGGTCGCTGATCTGGTCAGCTTCACCACTGCATGTTTTTCTTCATGAAATCCAAGAAACATACAGAAAAGGAGTTAATTTGATTTCCCCAGAAAACACGAGATCAAGGAGCAACAGACTGGAGAGGTAGCAAACATTCTAAAAATAAGCGCTCAAGAATCAGAAGGAATTAGAATACCTTGTTCATCTATAGTTTGCAGCAGGAAATGAATATTTATGTCCCAAATGTTATGTTAAAACATTCTCTCTTAATATGTATTTATATACAACCTTCCACAAAAAGTCTGCCTTCAAAAGCAGCAGGCGCTGACATCCTGTCTTGCCAAAAACACAACATCTCATCAGATGCTCAGAAAGAATTTATACGAGACTTTGTGAAGTGCCTAACAAATAGCAGGCATTCCACTGAAGAAAGCATTGGCATTTCAAGATGAAGAAGTAAATCTGTTCAATGCTTTAGGAGTTTGAAGCGACTTTAGGAGTTTAAAGTGACTTCTTTAAAAAATGTAGACTTCCAGCCTAATGTTTCCTCTGGACCCCTCTGGCTAACAAATGACTTGTTTATAACATTTCTAAATATAGATCAAGGTAACTCAGATTAAATCTCATTCAAAACCCACTGTATTTCTAAGCAAAAATAATAAAGATCTTATTGTTCTTTGTTATAGTTCTTTATAAAGAAAGCCTCTGAAAAAATCCTTGTTAAAGTGAATGTACTCATCATTTTTTATGTGATATGAATACATAATCCTTTTTTTCCAAATTAAAAAAAAAACAACAGATTTTTTTTTTTTTAACACTTCTGACTTTTCTGCATTATTGTTGACAGCCCTGCCTTATTCATTTAGGAAAAAATCAGCACCTCTGGCAGGATTCCTTACATTTGGAGTTTTTATTACCTACAACTGTAAAATCTTTTGCTTTTTACTTGATTCTTTTTCTGTTTCCTTAGTTTCCCAAACTTTCTAGTTTCTAAATTTATATCCAATTCTGTCGTGTTGCCTTTTTTTTTCATTAACCCCACCTCTCAACTGGCACACACACTCAGAAATCACAAATATATTTTAGCTTTTGTAGCTGCTTTTGTTCTCTCTGCTAAAGTAAATGTGTTTTATAACTAACATCATCTATTTTTTCAGCTGTGGGATGGTAGATTTTTGACCACCAAATAAAATATTTAATCAGTTCTCCCAAATTATTCATGTTTTTTTCCAGTTCTTTCAGCTTGTACTTGTTTTCAGCTTTATGAACCTATCTCTTTTAAATCACCAACCATATTTACTACTGATTTGAGCTTTTTTTCTGTCTACACATAATGAATGTAATTAAGTCATGATGACTTGCTCCTAAAAAAAAATCCTTGTCTTTAGTTCTTAGATCAGTGCCCTTTTATCTGCCAAGATGAAGTCAAATTCATCTTTCCATGACACTATTTCTTGAGTTAGGAAATTGTTAGTATTTTTTTTTTTGTTTTATTTTTTAAATTGCAAGGTAGTTTTGTACTGGCAGATCTCTGACATATATCACTCACATCAAGATGTCAACTTTTTAGCTTTTTTTTCCCTTCTATAGGACAGGCAGGTTTTTAAGGAGCTATTGATGCTGTTCTGAAATGTGATATGATGATGAGAGCTGCCAGTGGCTTGTACCCCACCTTGCACTATATTGGCTAGAAAATTGATCCATAAACCTTCAAGATCATTTGCACAGGGTTTTGTCAGTGGCTCAGATATGAGAATTTTGTGGAATTTGAGCAGGTATATAAAATGGTACCTTTGTCCCTTGCACTACAAACCCCAATCAGTCATATAGCTTGTTCTTTACTGATGGGTCCCTGCTGCCTTGAATCTACAACAGCAATGTTTTCCAGATGTTTGGGTTTGGTTTTTTTGCAAATATCCTTCCTACATGTTATGTGAAGTCACTTTTTTTTTCCATTCTTCCTTCATCTGCCTGGTTCCAAAGCATGCTAGGCAAATGATTTATATATAAATTCTCGCTGCAGAGTCTCATTCTCTCAGTAATCTGGGAGGGATTAACTGCTTGATGATTTCAAGCACTGATTCTGATCAAAGACCTGCTAGTCACGACCAGATGGGTCTCACAGAAGCACCGACAAGCTGATCAGTAGGCCTGATAGGAGACCGAGAGACTGTCCCCACAGCCTTCCCAAAGGACAAAACTTGAATAGATAACACACACACGCACACGCATGCAAATGCTCTCTCAGCTCACCTTCTGCAACTTCACTGCCTCACAGCACAGAGTTTGCAGCTAACCCTTCAGAAACTCCCATGTTAGCTGCTCTGTTTGCCAGGCTCAGCTGTTTCATTCAGCTTTTTGATTCTGAGTAAAGTTATTTCAGTGGCCAAACAGAAGGAATTATGTGTGCAATGCCCTTATGATTATCCCAAGTGTGAGTGAGGGTGCAAACGGTAATATACATGTATCATGCTGAAGTGAGAGATGGTCCCAGTGATCACAACAGAGAGGCAAAGGGTAAACAATCTGAAATAATCCTACTGGCTGGAAGAAATGTCTGATTTCTACTAAAGCCAAAAGTACAAAAGAACGTTTTTAAGTTTTCTGAAAGACAGACAGAAATGTCTTAGGGAACTTGACGCAAAGCAATTATGGATGCTCAAACACAACAAAGATTTTGAACATGAAAAGAGAATGCTAAAAGGATTTTTATATTTGACAGTTCATTTCATTGTATTCTCTTTTTATATTAAATTATTAAAGAGAGATATATCAATGTGTGTATTTTCAGTCCCTTTTTGCCAGTTTAGCTTATTGGAAAAGTTTAACATTTCTCAACAAAATATCTTCATAATATTTCACAAATGTTACAGTTTGCCAAGTTCTTCCCTCAGTAAATTATTACTGGTCATAACCTCTGATGGACTACTCTTCCTCTCTCAAATGAAACTTTCTTCTTAATGTAATAGAGTACTGACAGTGAGATACAGATAAGAGAAGCTGCTAATCATCTTTGAAATATCTTTGAACCCTCATCTGTATTATATCACTGAATTCAACAGTACCATGACTTTCAGAAGGCTTATGCCTCCAAGAGCTTTAATTGTATATTAGAATGAAATAGGCATCTAATTCCAGTAGCAATGGCTCTTTACTGTTGATGAAGGTATTTAGAAATGTGCTGGAGTTTTAGGGGTTGCAAATCAATTTTTACACTGATAATGATCACCACATTTTAAAGTTCTTATAGATCATTTTATATAATATATGTAGATCACAGGCTCCTGTTCTGATCTATTCACATAGCCCACTCCTATAATGTATTGTCAGGGACCCCTTGAGAGAAAGCAAATCATCCCACCTCAAGATAAGTGTCTGAGTTAAGAACATTGATGTTTACCTGGAAATACCCAAATCTCTCCCTTGAATGTAGAAGTAGCTTGGAGACTAGCTCAGCCAAGAGCTAAACATTTGGATTGCTAAAATTAGGTGGGATAAATCCCACTGCAGGAGCTCAGGCTTGCTGCACAGTCAGTGAAGAGGCAGGAGACAGGAGCCTGAGTTTGGAGTCGGTGTCTTTCTGTTAGGTGTGTAGAGACCTTACAAGTCTTGCTTAAGCATGAGATGGCGTAATTTAAATGCCCAGAGAGGGATATCTATGTGATCAAAGCACTTACAGATTCTACAAGGACTCACAAAGAATCTTACGATGGCATGCTGTGCTGAAGTTATCCAATTCTCTAGGAACTTCAGTTTACAGCATGCTTACAAGACAGGTTTGCTATATATATGTACAGGGCCACAACAGAGTTAAAATCAACTCAAGTTGTCATGTGATACTATTGGGGGAGCTATTATCTGCTCTTCCCCACTCTATGAGTTATTATCTTCTGCCTAAATGCAGATTATGTGCAGGAACCAGAACTTTTATTTGACTCAGAGGTGCCATGTACTTTCCTGGCACTATGATAATATGCAAGGACTTGCATGCAGCCAAAATAAGTCGATACTGCTAAGCAATATTTTTAATTCTCTGTAGGAAGTCTGCATGTAGCTTCTTCTCACAGGTACTCCCATCCCTGTCACATGGATCTTCACTGTTAACATGGCTCTAAGCAAGAACAAAAAAAAGATCTTGTTTTAAATTTACGTTTTCTTCTTCTAGCATCCTGGCCAGCTGCAGCTTCTGTTTACTGCTTGACAAACCCTTGGAGTACTGGAGGAGCTGCTGAGCTATCAGCAAGAGCTGGAAAAGCTGGACGTTACTGTAACTCACAATTTGATATGTGCTCCCTGTGGGTGGCTCCTCATCAAAGATGTTTTGGGTGGGATGTGTACTATTTGCAGAAACCATATCATCAGGGAAAAAAGAAAGTTTACAAGATGTGAGTTAAAATCTCTCTGCCTTTCCGAAGATGTTTTGCTAGCCTCACTAGGAAATAATCGCATGACTAAAGTGAGCAGGATCTGCTCGCTCTTTTCTTAAATAAATCATTTTCAAATGACTACCAGTAACTGGAGCTATCTTTGCAGTGAAAAGAAAAGCAGAAGTAACATGAATGAACCCATCTCACCGATAAATGAACTTTCTTAAATGCTGAATTAGGGTATTCAAGGGGCAATATGTGATGTACTTTATTGCTGATCTTGGATTCTGTCACCATTATTTACCCAGAATAATCAGAAGTACTGATGAGAATAAGGAGGCACAAGAGAATAGAGGGAGAGTTACTAAGTGACTCCTCTTGGAGAGTAAGATGGAGGTGGAATCATTCCTTCTGTGATTGTCTCTTTAGTAGTATTTCACAAAGCATTTCACTTCTCTAAAACTAAATGTGTGAGTTCTTATACAGTATTACAGCTAACTGCAAGGGGCAGCCTATTCCCAACTATTACTTTTCCTTTTAAGAGGATGGAGTCTTCATAAGCTCTCTGGTTCTTGGGTTCAGTTAAACTTCCCTATATTTAGGTTTGTCCTAATTGTCTCTTGCCCTGTTGCTGGGCACCACTAACAAAAGCCTGACCCAGTCCTCTTTATACCGTGCCTTCAGGTATTTATATGTATTGATAAGATCCTCCCAGAGCCTTCTCTTCTCCAGGCTGAGCAGTCCCAGTTCTCTCATCTCATTGTATCAGAGATGCTCCAGGCCATTAGTCATATTTGTGACCTTTTTCTGGACTTCCTCCAGATGCCCATGTCTGTCTTGTACCGGGGAGTTCAGGATAAGACTCAGCATTACAGATGTGTCTTACCAAGGCTGAGTAGAGGGGAAGGATAGTCCCCCTTACTGCTGGCAATGCTCTTCCTCATGCAGTCCAGGTTGACGCTGTCATTCATTGTTGCAAGGGCATATTGCTGGTTCATAATCTATGCATTTTACATCTGCGTCCTTCTCTGCAGAGCTACTTTGCAGACAGTTATGCCCCGGAATGTGCTGGTGTTATTCCATTCCAGGTATGGGACCTGGCAATTGTCTTTGCTGAACTCCATGAGGTTCTTGCTTGTCCATTTCTCCAGTTTGTTGAGGTTCCTCTGAATGGCAACATAGACATTTGGTGCATGAATCACTCCTCCCCGTTTTGTATCCGCTGCAATCAGTTTCACAGTTACTGCAGACAAATGGGACAGTTTGCTCTGTCCCATTGTCCAGGTCATTAATGAAGATGTTACACAGTTTTGGAACCAGTATTGACCTCTAGGTCACAAAGCTGCTGACTGGATTCCAGATGGACTTTGTGCTTGTCATCACAACAGCTTTAAACAGATAGTTCAACCAGCTTTCAGTCTTCTTCACTATCCATTTATCCAGCCTGTGCTTCATCAGTGTGTCATTGATGATATTGTGAAAGACAGTGTTGAATACCCTGCTAAAGTCAAGATAAACAGCGACTTCTGCTCTCGTCTCATGTACCAAATCAGTAATTTCTTTGTAAAAGGCTGTCAGGTTAGTTTGACATGAATTACCCTTCATAAATCCAGACCGATTATTCCAAATTATCTTAATATTTTTGGAAATGGTTTCTGGGATTATTTGCTCCATCACATTCCCAAGAATTGAAGTGAGGCTGACCAGCCTGTAGCTTCCTGGATTCTGCTTTTATCATTCTTGAAGTGACATTTTCTTTCTTCCAGGCCTCAGTAACCTCCCTCAGTCACAATGGCCTTTCAAAGATAATTCAGAGTGGCTTCACAGTGAGATATCCAGACCAGCTCCCTTGGCACTTGCAGTTCCCTCTCATTAGTTCCCATGGCCTTGTCTATGTCCACTTTTTTTCAAATATTCTCTAACCTGATCCTCCTAAACCAAGAGTAAGTCTACCTTGCTCCAGACTTTCCCACAGGTCACAGGGGCTCCAGATTGCTGAGGGTGAATATTACCAGTAAAGATTGAGACAAAAAAGACTATGAATACCTTGGCCTTCTCTGTGTTTTTTGTCACCAGATCACCTGTCCCACTCAGAAGCGGGCCCACATTTTCTCCACTCTTCCTTTTGCTGCTGAGGCACCTTGCAGAAGTCTTTCTTACTGTCCCTCTTGATCCTTGCCAGATTCAAATCCAGGTGGCCTTTGGCTTTCATTGCTACATCTCTAGATGACTGGACATTGTCTCTAAATTCCTCCTGCATCACTTTCTCCTGCTTCCACCTCTTGTGTGTTTCCTCTGGATGTCTGAATTTTGTCAGGAGCTCCTTTTGCATTTATGCATGTCTCCTACTGCTTTTACTTGATTTTATGCTCATCAATGTTGATCATTCTTGCACTTCCCTTCCCTTCCCTTCCCTTCCCTTCCCTTCCCTTCNAATGTAGAACATTGTTTTGTTGTTTTCTTATACTATTAATTTTTGAAAATTAAATGAACAGTGAAACATTTTAACCCAGGAATTTTCTGGTGAGTCTTTCCTAAGCAGGTTTGAGTACCAGGGGCTATGAACAGACAGTTTTTTCACACTGATTGGTGTATTAATCCATATTTACTATTATTATTTTATGAATTTTGAAATCTGTAGTCATATTTCATTCAGATAAATCTTCAACTGAAGTGAATGGAAGTTTAGCCTGTGTAACAAATGGATAATAAATGAATAAGACCTTCAGGATCTGGCATGCTAATGATTATAATTTAGCACTACTATAGCTCTTTCCATCTTCAAAGTGCTTCACGAACATTAACCATTCTAATTAATTTCATTTAGAGATGTTCTTACTGTATCTTTTCCTCTGCTGAACACTCTAGTACACTTACTGCTGTATTGTAATTCAAAGGTTGTTATGGTAAAGATTTTGACAAGAACAGAGAATCCTTTGTGAAAATTTGCAATTGTGCTAATTACATCAGAGATCGGATGTCAAGATTTTCCTTGAAAAGGATCTTGGTACACACCATAGGTGTACCAAGTCTCTCAGTAGAACAGCTAGGTTTGGTCAATTCGTCGCTTCTCTGGCATGTTCCTGTTGTAGAGGGAAACAGGTTTAATAACTTGCAAAATTGATTGAAACGCATGTTAATGTTCGATCTCAGACTGAGAAAATGGAGATGAGGAAACAAAGAACCCATGTAACTATCCTACCATCACCAGTCAACTTGTCAAAGGCAGATAAAGTAGGACAGAAGAATGACATATGATTGTAAGACAGTGAGGCATCTGTGTTTCATAATTTTCCTATCCTGAGATGTATTATTCAAAGTGTTATCTTGTTAGTCTATCTTACTGGGAGTTACAAAAGACAGTTTAATAGTTGTGTATCAGTCATTTGACAGGTCGATCCAACTTCCCCACCAGTTTTGTGATGTCTCTTTGCAGGCCTCTTGCACGGAGTGGGGTAGAATGTGAGTGTAATCCCTGGACCACCCAAGGGTACAATAGGTGTTCTTCTGCTGAGCCTTGCTCGCTGTCTGAACAGCTTTCCTTCTTGCTGTTTTCTCAGGCAAAGCTGTAAGGAATCACCTCTTGGAAGCTGGGCAGCCAGCAGGCTGACATTGTAAGTGCCTGTGCTAGGACACTGTGGAAGTGTCCATGGGGAGGTATCCATCAGCCTTGGAGCAACTGTGTGAGCATCTTGTGTGAGGAAAATGTCATCAGAGTATCTAATGAGAACATCTAGAGAGCCTGGTACAGTTTTGCAGTGCAGTTTGTGAAAGTGAGCTCAAAATACACTGTTTGTTGTATTTATTGAGGAGGATATGACAAGAAGGTACACATTTCCACCTCATGTGAGATACATAGAAAATTCACCAACAAGTAAGGACTTCTGAGCTATGGCAGCATCACTGGTTGAAAGAAGTCCAGGACCCCAAAGTCAGCTGACACCTACTGCTTCTCAGTCACACTTCTTAACCCCTTTCATAGGCTCCTTGGAAAATCCTAGTTGGAGTGCTACAAAATGGGATAAGCTAACAACTTGGAGGTGATCATAGAGCCAGCACTCAGTCTTCATCCCAGATCTCATCTGTAACAGTTTCAGCTGAATCCTGAATAAATATATAACTCCATCTCTTTCCAGCAAGCCCAGATATTTCCCTGGAAATTGAGAACAATGTTACAAGGAAGGATGACTTGAACCTTTGAGAGAAATTCATTCTCTGTAGAAACTGCAGCTCTAGTCTACACCAATTTATTTCAATACTGCATTGTGCAGATATCTTTTTCTATGGTAGTTACATATATATGGAAGGACAATCACCTGAATAAGTATTTTTCTATGTACCAATGGATATCTGACATTTAGTAGCATACAGCTGTAGTTCACACAGGCTCCTACAACGGCATTTCTGATTTCTCTTTGTAAGATGGGTGGACAATCACGCAGCTGTTCCTGTAGAAAAAAATCAGAATTTAACAATGTTTTCTAATTATATAGTGACATTTAACAGAATGTTTTATTCCTTAAATGGCCAATTAAAAATAATGAATAAATCATTTAATTATTTATTATCATTGTTAAATGATAGATGTTTCCAGAAGAGCTCCTGTAGAATGTTATATTTCTATTTTCGATTTTATGTTTCTATTATTTTAATTGCAATTCCTTTTTTTTTTTTTTTTCTCATCACTGTTAAATTTCTTATCTAATGATGGCCGCTGTGCTCAAGAATCTCAGGCTCCTGCATTTGGGACCTGAATAATACTGTCTTTGTTCCTGATTTAACATCATAGTGGATTTCTCCTTTTTCATTTTTTGATGTTTATCAGTTTGCAGAATATGACTAAATCCCGTTTGCTGATGTTATATAAATTTCTTAATATATCTACCCTTTCTCCTGAGTTCTTAGATGGTTCTGAAGTGTGATTTTATAGAAGTGTGCTTTTAACCAGCAGAATTTAGCCCTTCTGCACTGCTAGATGTATTTTTCCAATGAGCCCTGTTGCAGTTAAAGACCAAATGGAAGTATGGAGACTGATTTTTAATCACAGACATGTGAGTTTTTATGAATTTCATGACTTCTCTGATTTATGGAATCTTCATTCAGTGCAATGGTGGATCTTCATTCAGCTGTGTGGTACATGGTCCTGGGGGTGCGCTATGACATCCCCAGGGTTACCTAGAAGTCTCTCAGGTTCTTTTTCCTTGGTTTCTTCTGAAGTCTGTGTCCCTGGAGTCTCTGGAAATTCTTTATTTTCCAAAGTTACAGGACTAGGCAGGATATACCTCCCTAATGACTCATCCCTACAAATCCCACTGTGTTTTTCTGACTTGCTGTAGATGCTGTTGGTGCTCACCGTTGTTGGTATTATTCAGGACACTTCAGGGCAAGCTTGTACCTTCTTGATTTTCAGCAAGTTGTTTGCATAGCTTGGCTTTTTATCTTGCTTGAGCACAAAAACCATTCAAGGGTTTTTGGGTTGTTTTTCTTGAAACAGGGGGATCATCTATTTTTGAAACAGGAAATCAGCTAAAGTTCATGGGCTTATGGTAACAGCTCTGTTACCTAGTCCAAACTCATGCTAACTGCTGCAAGTCCTTAGAACAAGACCTTGCTGTTGCCAACAAGTTGCTGATGAGTTCTATAACTTACCTGATGCCAGAAGATAAAAGCACAATAGAAAACTGGAACTCAGGACTGATGTTTTGCAGTTGAGAAAGTACAGCACAAATACAGAAAAAGGTTCAAAAGTCTAAAACACACCTGCATGTTTTGGTGATCCCATGATACCAGAGGAATTGGTGCTGTGGTAAAAAATGAGATGAGATTCCATACTGTTGTATAGAGTGACTTTAAAGCAATGAATTTTATATGTGTTAGTATTTTCCACACCCTACTCAATTTGCTTGCACCAAGACTTTATCTTCAGCTCCTTAAGGGTTGTTCTCAAGGACTACAGAGCATCTAGAGTGAAGGAAGCACCATCCCCAGAGATCAATGAGTCCAGCCTTACTAGCATTAAGCACACTCCTCACCATTGCCCCGTCAGGATCCTGAGATGATTGACATTTTAATGGTTCACCCTGATTCCTCTGAAGCCGTGATTTATTGTGTAGAAAATGTAGAGCAGAATTATGTTAAAATTCTAATAAAGGTGTTTACTGTACTTAATTGTCATAAGTCATTCTATTAAACTGTTGAGGAATATTAACAAGGGATATGATAATATCACCATATAAAATTCATAAACATTTTTTAGCAGTTGTAAAATGTGTTATAATTATTTAATGGCTTTGCAACTGGTTGTGTTTGATAATTAACTGCTGTGGGTAAGGAACTCTACTGTTATTTCAACTATCTGGAAAAGACAGAACGGCCTCAATTTAACTTGACAATTACCCATGAAAATGATCAGGTGGCAAAAAAGTAATATTATTTTTTTCCCCCACAAAAGCTAACATAAGGTAAAGGAATCCTGCATCTTCCAAATGCGCTTGTTTATTTTGTCTCTAGAAACATATGGATGAGATTACCGAAATGCTCTCTACTGTGGGACTGCATCTAAAAAAAACCCTTCAAAACCAGCAGAAACAGGTTTTATATTACTCACTACCTGTCAGTTAATTGCAAGCTTTGTGTAGAACAGAAGTGGGTGGAATAGTATTGGTCATGACCTAGGAATCACATTTTCTAAAGTATTTAGATGGGTGCTTAGTTGTGAAGTCCCACCATGGGTAGTGAAGCTCTCTGCTTCTATATCCTGCAAATCAAACACACAGGAGTATCTCCAAGGAGAACTTGGAAGAGTTCAAGCTTCAGAATGTGCAACCTCAAACTCCTTCCTCAACTCTCATTCAAACCTTGAAAAGCCTTACAAGCTGCCTTTAGAGGTATCTCAGTTATTCACCTGTAGAATTCCTGAAAACCTCACATTTCTCCTTCTGTGCCTGTTCAGAAGTGCTCAGTTTGCAGAGGATGGATGAAAAGTGCTTAGTTTTCACCTAAGTCCACACAGACAATCCCCTCTGCCAAGGGGCTCTGCCTGATCAGGTGCTCTTAGAAACTGTTCATGGCATGCCTAAGAGATACCTATAACAAAAGTTCAACAGTGGCTGCTGCTTTATTCGAAAATCCATACAAAATGGTGTCATGTCTGAACATTCATGCAACTAGATGACACAGATTCAACTCACTTCCCCAGTTAAAGTAGCTCAACCCAACTTCTTCCCTCCACCCCTGAAAGAATGACAGCTATTGGTATCATCTTACCTCTAGCACTCAAATATCAACAGAAGCCCACTTAAGATAGTAAATTTTCATTCTGAGTGTAGGGCTGAAAGTTGAAACCAATGATAAATAAAGGTAGGGGATCCTTGACAATGATACAGGTTGTTTACTGGCATTTCGGTGCCTAATTAATTTTGACAGCCCATTTAAAACAATTGAGGAACTGCCTGCATGAAAGATAATTTCTCTGGCAGTACCATCGTATTGCAGGAACTTTTGATTTCAGATTCTCTCTGTCACTCTAAAGGAGACTTTCTGGAGTGGATATTTGAGTTGTGGGCTCATGGTTCCACCTGTACACATTGGGAAACCTGACATTCAGAACACAAACCCACTTTGGGGTGCACAATTATGGGCATGTGTTTTGGGGAGGAAAGGGCTATTTAGGGATAATGGGCTCCTTTTTTTCCATGAGAGCTAGCATATAGCAGCTGGATAAGATGGAAGTTGTGTTTCCCCTTGTCTATGTGCATGGTTTGTGTTTTTTGAGTCATTATGAAGATCTCCTATTATGCAACGGTGTCTATTTTAGCTTGCTATTTGGTATCAAGTAATTAAATAAAATAAGATATAGAAGATTATTGAATAAAAATTTGACTACAGCCTAAGATCCTAGTCTGCCTCTTTCCATCTGCCCTGCCACCCAATACACCCCCAAATGGATCCAGTCTCCAAGAATATGAGCTGTTCATTCTTGTTTCTAGGCCTTTTTCTGAAAGGACTAAATTTTGCCTTGCACTTGCTACCTAACTAAAGTCCGTGATGAACCTCAGGACAGAATTTGACCAAAAAAATAAAAGATGAATCAAGGAAAGACAGGGAGCTGAAGTCATCCTCCCCCCGCCATCATCAGGGACATTCCTTTGCATGACACTTTTCTGGGCGACCATTTCTGTAGCTGCTCCTAGCACTGTCTACTCTGCCTGCCTGCCTGCCAGCTCAGCTGTGAATCCACCCAGTAAACCAAAGCTGAGACTTTAAAGCAGCTGGTAGAGTCCTTTGTAACAGGAGAGGGAGCTCTCACAACACCGATGGAAAATTTGTGAGGGTGCTGTTTACTACTCAAGGCAAGCAGACAGAAATCTGTCTTTGTTTTTGTCAAGAAGGAAGAAGGTGCATGCACATGACCCTGTATTAGCTCATGGAAGGCACTCATAGTTTAGGTGGCCTACACTACAAAAAGGACTTAGGATTTTAACACATTTAGGAACTGCAGGTATCCACATGAACAAAACCTGCAAATTGATTGGCCCCTGTCTATGTTGTAACTCATGGGAAAGTGTCCACTTGGGAAAGGAGAAATCCCATGACTTACCTCCTGGGGTCAGCTGAGCTGCTCCAGTGCTACAGTCAACACAGCACAATGTGACACCCAGCACTGAGTATCTCAGGTGAAGTTCAAGAGAGCAGTGAAACACAAATGAACCCCTTAACTCACTGGCCCTGTTTTGGGAAATCTTACTGGGGGGATACTTGCTTTCCCTCATTCCCTCAATTCCTACAAAACTCCCACCAAAAGGCTCATTTTGCCATTCCAGAATTATGTCCTGTGTGCTTACATAGGTGGAGAGACAACCTAAATAGTTAATTAATATTTCCAACAAATTAATAGTTTGAAATACTCCTTTTTTTTAAACAAAAAATGAAGAAAAAGGTTATTTTATTTAGTAAAAAGATCTTAAGAGAACATATGTTAATGTTCTAATAGATTTTCTTTCTAGAAATTTACAAGGAAACAACAGACTTGGAACCATTCCTAGTCCATGTTGTGCTTTGAGCCACTGACAGAACTTTTTCTGCAATCAGAACCCCCTGTGTATTTAAAATACGTGTCAGTTGTGAGCTAACTTTGTTCTGCAATGATTACTGTATCTTTGCTTTGCTAAGAAACAGTATTTTTATTACTATTTAATATTTTTTGAGAAAATACGCTAGTGGGAATCAACATCTAGCTCTTTTTAGAAATTGTCAGTCTTTCTGCAAAATCTTTATTTATTTTCTGGAGACGTATGTTAAAGCTCTGAGGTGTTTTGATAACCAGCAAGAAAACAGATGTGCATCTCCCCTCTGTTCTTTGCCTACATTCCTTCTATAGAAATTTTCTTGCACAATATGGACATTATTCCTTTTTGCTCTTTATTTGTATTCTTAAATGAGAAAGACAGTAGTGACAGCACAGCTGGAGGGAAATGAAAATATAGAAATAGGTAAGAATCAATCCTGCTCTCACTTGTGATGGTGTAAATACTGAGCTTCTCCACTTGCTACAGTGAATAGATTGACTTAGTCCATAAGCTTGCACCAAAATCTGTGCAAGTTGAAGACTGTGCCAGAGGGCATCATTATTGGTGTTACTGAGGCTCTCCTTGGATACCAAGTAGTTCTCATGGGGAATCTCAGTACAACTTCCAGAGGCCAAGGAATGTGTCACTAGAAAAAGAATGAAGCTGAAAGAATACAAATGCTAACCCTTTTCACTTGTCTTCCTAGATGACAGGAAGAGCAGTGAGTCATAATCTGTCATAAATTTGAGGAACATCAAGTGAAGTCGAAGGGATTCTTCAAAGGGAGATCAAGAGCGGAAAGTTTTTGCAGATTTACGAAGTACATAGAAACATGATGAAAATTGTACATGACCTGATGAGACACAGAATCACATTTGAACGAGAAACTGGAGCAACGTAACATCACTGTCTTGAATAATACTAATTCTCAGGTAGTTTTGACTAGGTCACCACTTTTCCAGAAGACAGAAAACTCAGTAAGAGATGTGGTTGTCGTTGTCCTAACGACACACTCAATTTATGAAGCCATTTTGGCTTAAGAAAATTTGTGAAATTACAAAAGAGTTGTCCTCATTTACCAGTAGTGCAGGAGTCAGAGCAGTTGGTTGAAATGTGGAAATATTGGTTCCTTCTTCAGTCCAAAAGGTTTGAATCCTTATTGGAAGTTCATAAATGTCACTCCACTAGGGGTTTCCTGATGCAGTTCCACACTGCAAAAAAATAATTAAATACAGACTTTGCTATTTCTCTCAGTAATTGTTTATATGTAGCATATGAAGTAGAAGAGCACTAACAAGAATGGAAGAGGAAACCTTGTTTGAATGAATGCTTCATCCTAGCAGTTGAGGACTTCCCTGTGGAAAAGTCTGATTCAGATCTTCTCCGTTCAGGATGAGGTTCAGAAGGAGAGATCTTCATTGCTAGGTAGTGAAGATGTAACTCAATCCTCTATGAAATACATTACTAGTTATTTGGTATAACTGTCTAGCCCAGAAAGGAAGATACTCACCTGAAGGGAGTGGAGCTACAATCCCTACTCCAGTGTATGCTTACTTGGTTCTGCAAGGACAACAAAGTCGCTCGATATTTGTCCAGTCTCATGGATGATGGATTATGGTATTTCTAGTCCACTGAGAAGGAAGTTGAGTTATCCACACTCTTGACCTGTGCTCACAGAAATGAAGTTTTGGGTAAAACAGAGATGATGATCTTTTCTGACCACTTTCTAAATCTAGGTCATCATCACCTTTGCTTCTTATGATCTCTGGGAATGAGCTGCTTGGTGTCAATGAAATGACAATTTGGTAGAAATATCAGAACATTTTAAAGTCTGTTTCTTCTGGAATATTCTGTCCAATTCTTAAGTTTCCCAGCCAAATATGAAATTCAATGATTTCTATGGCTTTATTTCATATTAGATTTTACAATTCTTTCACACTGACTCTCTTAGAAAATGGAGTTTAGCCTGTTACCTTGTCATAAAATTGATGTGTGATCTTAAAGTAGAGAATGAAGCAACAGAACTGATTGAGGAACTGAGAAAGTAAAATGTAGAGAAGGTGAAAGATTAGAATTTATGTAGGCTTAAAACTGATTGTTAAGAGGGAATTTATTGAACCTTATAAAATCCTCAATTGCATGCATAATGTCCCTGTAGTTTATAGTTTCCTTTAATATAAACTAAAGAATTATAAATATGGAACAGATGGTAAGAAACATGTTTTCCATACCAAGAATCATAAGTGCATCTTCCTGTAGACAGGTTGTTGGCACAGTTTTCAGGGTGAGTAAAAAATTCTAACCAGTATATTACCTGTGTGGAAAATACAGGTAAGTAGTTTTGACCACTGACACTTGTATTAATTCCTGAACAGCAAAAGCCACCTCTGCCTACTTGATCACTTGGTAAGACAGAGATATTCAGTTCTGGGAAGAAATAAGCAATTGTCCTAGAATTGCTACAGAACGGGACTGTGGAGAATGCTGAGGCAATCCTGGTTCCTGCAAAGCCAAGAAGAAAGGAAAAGATGCGTAAAAAAGTCCAATGTGCAATGTTTTGAAATACACTCTTTTTGGTTTCTCTTTATTTGTCTTTCTTTACCTTTATAATTTCTTTACTGGTGTGTCTAAAGTCCTCTTCTAGATACCCCCTACGATTCGTGCATCTGAAAATCTAATTAGTAGTCGTAAAATGGTATTTTCTACACAATAAAAGTTATGTCTGAACTGTCTGTCTATATGTCTCATTCAAAAACCTTGTTCAGACCTATACATGGGGATGTTCACTGAAGAATTCTACTATGTGATCATAGGGTATGAAAAGAGGAAGAATTTTTTGGGAAGAATCTAAATGTCTGCATGTTGGAAATGAAGTTACTCCCAAACAGCTGCATAGTCTGTGAAGGTAGGAAAATAACTCTAAAGGTTAGTTTAGTTAGCTTTGGAGTTAAATTATTTCCCTGAGGTATCTTTCTCTCTCCCTTTACCATGTATGTAACTCCATGGGGCAAAAACTTGCCCAAATCCTGAAGACATTTACAGTGAAATTTTTTCGGATTTATGTTATTGAAACCAAGAAGTGAAATGGTGATAATTAATACAGTATTTCCAAATGAAATTAAAATATAATTCTGCTTGCTGTTATGTCAGGATAAACCAGGAAGTTTTTGATAGTGATTTTGGTGGCATTACTTATGGATTTCTAATGGTTTAGTTGAGACCAGTTTGAGCCTGTTTCTTGGAAACTGGTGTGTGTGTATTTTAAATAAAGAAAGATGAAGAAGTATATCTCAAAGCCATATCCATGTTGGGGATTGAATGACCATGTAATTAGGCTTAGATATCACATTTTCCCTTATTTAAGCCATTCTTTACTGACTAGTTTCTTTTTTGTTGTTACTGGCATTGGCTTATTTCCCAGAAACTTGCTTTATAGACTAGTGTGTCCAGTGATAGACACTCTATAAACACAGAACAGATCTGCTGCTGTGGAAAATACATGGTTTAAGAAAAAAAAAAAAGGTACGATCTGTGTCTATAGATGTTAGTCATAGGTAGACATGAATATCTATTTTCAGCCTTTGTTCTGGTTTAATGTAACACTGTCTTCAGCGCAGAAATATGTAACAGTGCTAAAATGACACTGTGCCTGTAGATGTACTGGTGAAGAATAGTCCTTTGTACACAGTGCTGTCCTAACATGCTTATATCTCTTATGGCACCCTGCCAGTCTCGAGCATGGACAAAAGACACTGGATCTACGTACCCATCAATATGAGTCATGCACAATGTGGCAAAGACATTCAGCATGGAAGCCAAGAGATGTTCTCTGCCTCTGTGAGATTTGTGGGAGGAAAGGATCATGATGGCAGAGAAGGAAGACTGAGTGAGTGGTGTCATTATGGACCGTTTCAGACAGAATGATCCATAAAATAACACTGAAAAGCAAAATTCCTTCTTTTTATCTGCTTCCATCTACAGCAATTGCCTACTGTTCTCCTTTAATGCAAGTCCCATTTGCTTCCAAGATATATTCCTCGTTTTAATCCCACTCCCTGTATTTATTAACCAGATAATCCATCTTTACCCAATAGCCAGTGCCATGATTGCAAATCCTGCAGGTTCTCAAGATGGCTATAAAGTAAAACTCTTTTAAGAGCCTCAGGATAGCAACTGGTTGCATAAAGCAGATTATTCCTGTCTGAGGTTTCCAGGAAATTGTTGTATTCCACTTATTACCTGTCTTTGAAATGAAAACATCAAGATAGTTTATCTCTGAAATGCTACACTCCACAGTATACGAGACAAAAAACTTAATAGCATCATGAATTTCATATAAAATAACAATACATTTTTTCCAAGATAGCTTTCTCCCTATTCCACATCATGAAATCGTAGTCAATAAACTTATACACCATTGCACCATATAAATGTATTAAAATCCTTGATTGACTGAACTTATCTTTTTTTTTTTTTTTTTTTTTTTTTTTTTTCTTCCCCCAAATAGGCTGTAAATAAATAAGCATGGTACAGGATACAAACCTTGGCTATATGCTTTTCATGAAGAGACAAGTCCAGTTGGGTTCTGACATTTAAGAACATTAGAAGTGAAATGTTAATGGGCAGAAAGCACTCTTGAAGAGCCCTGCGAAGCGCAAGTAATCCAAGCAGTCCTTAATGGTCTTCCTATCTATCGACTATCTTGTGCTGTCACTTAGGTCTCAGCAATTACTTGCTCTGCAGCAGAACTACAGGGAGGTGTAGATTTAAATTATGCATAGGCATAGAGGCGTGAATTCATTCTACTCAATTTAGGTACCTTACTGAGATACTAGAGTTAGGAAACTGGTCACTCTAAACTCCATAGTCAATGGGGAACGACAGAAAACTCCAGAGGGTGATTCAGCTTTTAAGCAGGCAAAATTATCCTCTGGAGGTCTTTGTCCCTCTATATTTACTGCAGAGAGAGCCTTGGACAAAGTTTAGGAACCTCAGTCAGGCTTGATTAATCCAGAGACAGTATTTTTCTTATGTAGTGAAAGAAGTAAGTTCACTGAAGTCACTGAGTTTACACAGAATTAAAATACCTATAAGTGAAAGGAAAGCTCCATCTGTTTTAGGAAGTGGGCATAAACATGAGTAAGTTGTTTCTTTTAGCTACTGGGCGCTGAACAGAGGGGAAAAATGGCACATTCACTGGACATAATAATTTGGGTATTCCACTAACTAACTGCTAATTACTTATTTACGCTCATCTTTACATCCTTCCAAAAGTTCATTTCTGCCCAAACTTTATGCCTGGGATCCAGGTGCCTTGATGTTACATTTCATTTCACTGACCCAAGCTAATGCTACAATGGGATTCGAAGATAGACTTGAACCCCCGTCTCTCCTGCCGAATCAGGAAGAAGTCTCTGTGAAGCAAAACTAAGCAGCCAACTCCTGAACCTGTGGGCTCAACAGCAAAGTTCCCGTGGACTCCCCTGAGCCCAGGGTTTTGCTCAGTGACCCTGCAATAAACATAATCACTGCTGTCATTTTGTCTCTCTCCCACACTCGTTTGCCTGTAACACTGTTTGTAATTTTCATGTTTTAGATTTTAAACATTTCATGTAGGGACCTTGCCTGAATATGTCTGTAAATCACCTATCACACAGCTGGTGCAGTAATACAATAGTAATAATTAATTAATAATAGACCTGTTCCTTAGAAGTGTTGAGAACTGGCAACTGACATTGATGTCAACCCCACTCAGAGGAATCAAGTCATTAATAATAAATAATAGGAGGAAAATAATAATATCACATTCTGTTTTTTCTCACTGCTGTGATGATCAAATCTTTCTTTCCATTTACTAACTATATGTGCATAGATCAAGTTACATATAGGACATATATCTGCAGTCAGACTAGCTAACTGCCCTACACCTGGGCTTTCTTCAGGTATTGGGTGGCTTAGTAAAATTTGCTGAGTCTCCACAGCCTGAAAGCAATGTATCTGAGGGACTAGGACTCCAAGTGTCCTGCCAAATAATGATGTGAGGGTTAGTTAAGCACATAGCTAGTTATGTAGGGTCATTTTAAACTTGCTACATTTAAATCTCAAATAAGCTACTATCTGTTTTGGTGCTGGATGCAATGAACTTTCTCTGCTGCTACACAGAGGACTTCATCTGAGGCTGTCAATCAGTCATCTTTCAAGTGTAAAAATCACTTTTGTAACGAAGGGGTTATTATCCACATAATTCTCTGCTTTTCTTAACTGCTGTTTTTCTGACTCCCTCATGTTAAGTTATTACATCAAAGTTGATTGAAAGCAGTTAAATGGTAATCACTTGATTTTTAATGTTGCTGGAATCTCAAAGGACTGTGTTACTTGTAATTACAGCATTTTTCTTTACTTCACGTTGAATCTTAGGAGACAATACTTTCCCCAGTATTCCAGGTTAATCTGCCTTTAGAAAAGCTTTGTTTCTTCAGCTTATCGATTTTTGTAATGCTAGCCAATAAAACACAAAACAGGGAAACTGCACAATATTTCCTCTGCTATGTAGCAAAATACATGTATGTAGATAGATAGATAGCCAAGATTGACTAAAACCTTAGAGAATTTCTTCATCTTTATTTACAAACACATGTATGAATGAAGTCTCTCTTGCTTCCATTTTTTAGAATAATTGACATTCTTATATAATGAAGTTAACAAGCACAATTATGTGAAGAGAAAAGCAAGGGAGAATAAGAGAATGCCATATATATTAGAAAGAACAGATTGAAATTACGGATATTGCACTAACTTTTGGGTTAGGATGTGTTTTACACTGCTTTTATTGCACTCTATTGTGTCACAAGGTCACATAAATTAATAACCTGGCATTCAGAGGAGAAGCAAGGCAGAGAGAGCAGTGCCAAGTCACACAAAGAAGAGAGAATGTGATGGGAACCATGCTTGTTCTTGGTAGCTATACAGAATTGTATTACTTCAGAGTCAGATTGCTGCATCTTCGACAGAGAAATAAAAAAAATAATTATTTTTTTTTCAAGCAGCATGTTTTTTTCATTGGTACTTAGGCATGCAAGCTCAATTTGAATGCCTAAACACAGACATTTAGTGCCACTACAGAACCTTTCTGGTCACTTGCTGCACTCTGTGAGCATGGATCTCTGATAGGCCCTATGTTACCTCTGTTCACTCCTTATCACCTTTTTGGTTAAAGCAGACATTTTGAGAGGCAAAGCAAACAATGTTCAGGCACCCAAGTCCTATCTAAGGTACCATTTTATCTAGAGCAGAGTCTTAAGCTTCTCACATGTCCTTCAAGCAAGAAACAATTCACATTCACAATAAATCGTTGCACCTCAGAGCAGGGTTATGACTCATCATTTTTAGGATGTGTGTGAGTCCTAGATAGAGTGATTCTACCAGTGCAATTAGTTTTCAGGAAGTCTAATGAGTTTTGTGGCCATTATTGATATTGGGAAATTATATCCTTATGTTTACAGCTGAAGCATGTGCTAAACTGAAAATTCCATTGTGGTGGAGTTGAGGGTAGTTGGGAACGCCTCAGGAGCTGAGGGTACACATACAGAGATTTCATTTAAAACAGAGGTTATATTTTTTTTTGTTTTGATCTTTCTTAGCATGAGGATGCTGAAACATCAAGTAATCATGTTAGTACCTGAAATAATAATTTGTTTGTACCACAGAAATACTAGTTTAAAGCTTTTAATTATTTTTTAAAAGCATGAAAGTCAACAGTTATTGACAGTAGTTGTAGGCTAAAACTGACTAGTTTAAGACATATTTGAGAAAACTTGTGAAACTTATGTGGGTCTCACACTAACATTCACAAATTTTAACCCAGCATAAACATTAAATCTTTCATAATTGTGTTTTGCTTTTATGCAATCACAGAATCATTTGGGTTGTAAGAGACCTTTAATATAGGTTTCCCACTTCATCAAGGTGCCAATGGAGAGTTCCAAAAAACTGCTTGACTGTTGTATTTCTCAGACCGTGTTTTCACATAGCAAGAGCTTAAATTTGTGAATTTTGTATTAAGCAGGTATTTGATAGGATGCATAGGCATCTCTTGGAGTGGGAGCCAAAACTCCATCTACCCATCCCCCAGATAATACCCTTACTGAACGAATACAGGGGCGGCACTCAATTTTTGGCCCAGTGAAGCTTGGATCTTTCCTTAGGTCATCTGTTCTTTATTTGGCTTAGATATGGCTTACTTTCTAAAAAAGAATTTTTAATTCTTGCCTTTGGAATTCTCTTTTTATAACTGAGAAATAAAATTATGCTTTCTTCAAGAAAACTTCAACATTATAGAATACATTTGCAAATATATGCTCCCATACATTAAGCTACATGAATAAGGAGAAATCTTTTTTTTTTTTTTTTTTTAAATAGTATCTTTATATTTCATCTTATTACACTTACTTTGTTAAGCTTTTAAGGGGCTATGGTATTCATTGTGCACAAAGAGCTGTTTCTTACCTTCTGTTAGATACTTTCAGTAGTTACTAGATGAAAATGTGTAATCAATGTCACTGTAACATCCTTGACAGTAACACTTCGAGGGATGTCTATCCAGACATGATTTATCAATATGGAGGTGTTTGATGATGCTAGTGAATGATGTATCTTTGAAGTCCACAAACAGATTCATTCTCAAAAGTCATCTGTAAAGCATTATTGGTTGTGTTGATTTTTAGGGGAGGGAGAGGATTGAAATTACTTAATATAATAATGACAGAAAATATAAATATTATTCCCATTTTTTTCAGTGAATCTTCTGTAACTATTTGGGTATTATGATATCCCATGTTGTCAATTTCCTCAGCTGTGACTCTGTTTCCCTGAAGGAGATCGTACCTGACTTGCTTCTACAAATGGAGACCCAGCGAACTGAGTGTAAGTAATGACAACAGTTGTGTCAATCAGCGCAATGCAGAAGAGAAAAAGGTATATGGTGTTTGCTGCACCTGCAGAAAGAGTCTCCGGCATGCCCCAACCAGTATCACTGCTGGAAGAAGAGGAGACTTGTCACTGCTGATAAGCTGGGCTTTGAGTATCCTGCAGGCACATCAAAGGTAAGCTGTAAAACCTGCATACCTTCCTGATTGTACTGGACCTAGGATACAAGTGCAGGCCAGCTGTAGTAAGGGTGTCTCAGAACTGATGACTTTTTTTCAGAAACTTTGCTATAGAATGTATGCCTTCCCTTGGCAAAGTTTGTCCTCTAAATGCCTGACTCTGAAACTGGATATTGAAGTGTTTGCCTATGAAATATTACTGAATTATAATTTTTGTGTTTCTGAACTGTTTTATTCTCTCACCCAAAACACACTTCTCCTTGAAAAAAAGGAGCTCTGATTGTGGGATGCTGTATTCCTGTGCTTCGCACATTTAGACACATAATGGTATTTAATTTTTCTTATCTAGTACTTCAGTGAGACTTCTGGTGTGACTAAGGACAACTTGCATGAGTAATAGCTCTTAGGATCAAAGGCTTAAAAATATTCTGCTCTTGTTAAGTTGCTGATGGCAGCCAGTGAGTAGCACAAAAAAAATGACACAAAGAACTGCTTATGAGCAAGCCTCATTTGAAAGCAGGTGCTGTTGTAGTTATCCAGTAGAAGACTCAAGTTGTCCGTAGACTACAGAAGAAAGAAGGTTTAATACAAATGCATTGTCTCATTGACCCAGCCTGATCTGCGTTTCAAAGGCAAAGCTGGGAGCATACTACAATGAGCTTCACATATTGATCATTACAAGGAAAGAATGACACTGCTCAGCCCATGCCATTGTCCTTTTTTTTTTTTTTTTTGCCTTTTTTCTCCTGCTCCTAATTTTTTTCAAGGTAAATAAAAAAAAAGTTGCAATTAGTTCATCTTAAAGAGATTAGACTTCCTACTCAAAATCTGGAATAGATGCTGAGAAATCACAGTTATCCTGGAGGGCTTTATTTTTGCTTTATTGTGTTTTTGACTTCACAAAACAATTGAGTATTTCTAAATGCAGAAGAAGGTAAGAGGAGAAGTGGAAATATTATTTTCTTTCCTTTTCTCTCTCTCATGCACACATATACGCATGTGTGCACGTACACACAGAAACACACTAGTTTTGCAAACTGACATGAATACAGATGTCATCACGAACAATCTCTCAGCTCCTCATTTTCCTTTTTTGTGGGGATAATGAAATCAATTTAAAAAGAGTAACAACAGACTGTTTTCCCATGAGTCAAAACTAATTTTCTGATATGCATGAAGGAATTCTGTACAGTGAGTATTGTAGAGCATTGGAAAAACTTTAATGACCTAGATTTAGGCGGTCGTATTACTCACAAGCAGTAATGCATGAATTATATAGGTCAGCCTTAGCAAAATCAGATGTCTTAGCTACCAAAAGTCCCATTTGCAGAAATCAGAAAGAGGAATTATAGCTTATAATTGGTTTGTAAAAATTATCCGATCGAGCTGTTGCCTTGTTATTAAAGTGGCTGAATGTTGACTCAACTAATCTGTAGGTATTCATCCACCCAGTGGAATTTGCATCACCCGCATTAGGTCCCTTAGACAATGCAAAAGAAAAATCAATTAAGCAAGAGTTGCACCAAAGCTATCATGTTGACTACTTACTGTTGAAGATAGTTACTAGAAAACACAGATAGTTAGCACAATTACATTTTACTCCGGAAAAAAAAGAAGAAAAAAAAGAAGTGTGCAAACCTTGTTTTCATTTAACAAGCTGTTCTGGGCCTCCCAGAGCTGCTTCCTACTGTGGAGGATGCCCAGATCTTTATCCTCCCTGTAAGTCCAACAGAATATCTTTGAAGGACTAAAAGTAGGTTGAACCTTTACAACTGTGCAGGAGTCAAGAGATGTCAAGACTTTCATGCTCCCAAAGCCTAGTATGAAGTCACCAACGTAATCAATGGTTGAAATAGGTTCAGGTTTCCTTAGACAGGGGCAGAAATTGAATTAAAATCTCCTAAGGGTGAAGGAGTGCTCCTGGTAGAAGTGGTAGATCCTTATAAAACTGGGAAGGGAGGTAGGCAGAAAACTCTACAATATGGTCAAGGATACACTGTCTGGGGCATGCTCAAAAGCAGAACTTTGGATGCCAAAGGAACTTCCTGTGTGAAACCATGGGTGGTTCAAAAGCCTAAGGAGTGTGTGTGCCTCCCTGTCTAGGTAGCAACTAAGTGGAAGTCTAAGGACTTGCATTTGAACAGGAGGTGTGCAAGTGGTTATGAGGAGTTTATACCTTTTCTAAATCTTTGTGGTGCTTATTGTCTAGTCAAAAGTGACCCCTAGACTCTACAGAAAAATGTTTACATATATGATAATACTGCCCTTTCCATCTGTATTTTCATGTGGGGTAAATGTATCTACCTGTGCCAAAAAGCTCTTTTTTCACACATAAAAAAGTATTTTCTTCAGAATTCAGGACTTGAATTAAATACTTTTTCATTTGAGAGCTTGGGATTCCTTTTTATCCAGTGGCATATAGCTTGGTGTCTAGGTCTGCAGGTCCACCAGACTTTGGACATAAAAGCTGTTACATTTCCATTCATAATAATGATATTCAGCTTATTGCTTGCAAGAAAAACAAAGCTATGCAATTCAGTCATTATAAAATGCCATTATTAATTTATTCCTGTTGTGCTAGAACTTGATAGTCTGTCTCTGTGCTTAAAATGCCTTTGTGTCTTGTTCTTTGTTATCTTCTAGGCATGTAATTTAATTAACGCATGTACAATGCTTTGAAGATATAAAGCGATATATGAATGCTTAAAGCGCCAAATTAATGCTTTCACAGGTGAAACTGCGGGGCAGCAGTCAGGAAGTACAACATAAAACAGCAGTGCTTGAAGGTAATTACTCCTGTAAAGGGCAGGAGCAAATATAATGCCCCAGAATTGCTGTAGGGAGCAAAAAACCACTGTCAACCGTTGAGAAAGAACCTAGCTTTTTCTGCCATCCAGTGATGGAGAATTTGGGGCCTGCTACTGTCCCATTCTCTAGTTCCACTTAAATATGATGGATTATTTTTCATGGTGTCTTGACCATTCAATCCTGGGAATGAGGAAGGAAGGTGCCACAGGAGAGCATAAGGCCTAACAGTTTAGGCCCATATTCTGCCAACTATTAAAACGAGAAGAAAATGGATTTATTAAGTTCATGTGAATACAGTTAAACAGATTCATGCCTGTCAGTTACGGATAGTACTGAGAAATGGATAGGCTACATTATATCATCTTACTTAGTCAAGTAAGTTATTGACTTACATCTCACCAGAGTTATTTTCAAATGCAAGGTCATACATAGCAAAACTACTTCAGGACTTCACCTGGATCAGTAACATTAGTCCCATAATATCACAGTAAAATAACACAGTGTCTCATAAATGGGTATGAAAAGAGCTCAGATGAGAAGAATGAACTGGCAGTTAAAAAAAATTTGTGGGCTTGGGACCTAGTACCTTTATGACAGTTTACGGTTGTTAGGAGCCAATTTCAGGCAGCAAGGATGGAGTTGATTGCCTAAACATGGACATCTTGTGCCATTTGAAATGTTGTATCTGCGTCTGGGCTAGCAGATATGGTGGAAGCCCTGTGAGGGACACATGCCTTTCCAGAGCAGCAGCTGAAACTCAGGAGAGCATTGATCTGTCAGTCCTGCCTGCCAGCCCTGCATGGATATTAAAAGATGTTAGGATGTTTCAGATGGCATTGGCTGCCTATGTTTATGCAACTGAATCCCATCCATTCAGTCAAGCTCCACCATTTGGCAACAGAAAGAGTGATAAGTGTCATGGCTTCTATTCAATTTCCATGCCATTAATCTCTCTTCTTCTGGAACCTTTACATGCTGCACATATCAACCCCATACCACAACTGTTAGTTACAGATTACATTAAAAAAGTTAGATTTTAACTGAAAGAAAATAAAATTGTTCCAATGCATTTTTTCGGGTGGCATTATCTACCAACGAATAAGTTCATCCCATTTAGGCTTTGTCAAGCACTTTGCAATTATCACGGCTTCTTATGGCACCCCACTCAAAGACCAGCCAATCAACACTGATACCATATTGTAGACTAGTGCTGGAGAAGCGCTTATTTGTCTCAGCTGGAAACTGTTCTTTGTGCATTTTATTGTGATCTTAACATTTGGTACCTGGTGTGGGAATATTTTCTTTTTTTTTATATGTGCTTTATCTTGTTTTGGGTGGAGGTGGGGACAAATCAGCAAATCAGTATATTTATCACTCTGACTGACATATTCGCTTTTGATGGGTTTTATCTTGCAAATGTTTATTACATTATTCACAACAGAATCCCTGTTATGAAGTGGATGAATGTTACTATTCCTTCCAAACAGAAGCACATCAAGTGGCAGCCTCTAAGTCATTGCATTTTATATGTCAAGGAAATCAGTACAGAGTTGACTGTCTCTTGACATGATTACATCAGTCAGTTTACAAAGGATGGCTATTCTTTAATACCAACAATACCATCTTAATTTCTACTGTATAGCTTGCCATTGCCATGTTGTCCTACCGAGGTTTTGTTTCTGCTATAGTTACTTTTACAAGAGCCACTAGATATCATGAAGCAAAACTCATTATCAGCTTTCTTAGGTTGCAGTGCTGTATCTATTTCCTTTAGCAAAGAGGCAGAAGGCTTCATCTTTTATACAAATATGCAAAGCTCTGTTGCCACTAGTCTTCCAGTTTTGACTTTCATTCTAATTGCCCTGGGAAAACTATTTACAGATTTTAGCTTTTTTTTTTCCCCTAGAGATGTGTAAATTTTCAAATTCAATCCTTATGATGATGAACACGTGTTGAAAAAACATACCGAAGGCAGCATATACCTGTCAGGGAACTATTTTTTTTTTGTATATTCAAGTAAAATCTATCCTAATCACTGTATCAATTTTTCAAAGGCAACAGAATAACAAGACATTTCTAGAATTGCAGCTAATGATGACAGCTGAAAGATATAATAATGTGTGAAAAAGCCTATATGTAGAGTCACATTTTTCTTTTTGTTGCCTTGTTCAGTGTATCTTGCATATTGTCTCGATGAGCCTGTGTAGTCTTAGTTTCTGTAGAGGCTTGAATAAAATTAAAGAGATACTGTCATATTGTTATCTTCAAAAAGTTTAGATTTTTCTGAAAGAAATTCCCCTCATGTCAACATAACAGCTTTTACAAAGTTCTGCTTTTCTGCCCTATACAGATCTGAAATTTGACTCTAGCAGTTCATAGAATTTAGTTTCTTTTTCGCTTCTGTAGAAATAAAAAGAGCAAATGCATGTACATGATCTAAAAGCAATCCATCTATCCTGCCTACTGCCTGAATAGGTTGACTAATGATAACTGATGATTATCTGCTTGGAAAATAATGGGCAAATTTCCCTTGCTGTAACTTCACTGACTTCAGGCTGTGCTGTGTTTTAATTATAGCATGTTCAAGCCAGACTCAACAAAGAACTAGTAGATGTGCGAAAGGAAAAATTCTTCCCTTGGTTGGGTGTCAGACTATTACTATTATTTATTTAAGTGCTTCTAACGTGACAGTCTTGACCTACTTGGTCTTTTCTTCTGCTAATGGCTGTGAAATTGAAACAATTCACTTGGCATTTTAGACTGTCATTAAAAAAAATGCCCAAAAAAGCCAGAATGGAGACATTTCTTGCCCATTTATGTCACTACAAGCTGCTTAAAAGAGTTGCTTTGCTGCACTGTTCACAGTGAAGAGGACATAAAACCCTCTTGTGACAAATTATTGTACTTGGAGTACAAAACCAAGGTAAATTTATTTCAGCCACTCCATTAGTCGTTGTTGAAGATATCAGACAAAATCTTTAAGCTTAACATGAGTGGAAGGCTTCTTGTTCAATGGGTTATACTTGAACTTATAGTGCCCCCCATCACATTTCTTTAAAAAAACATGAATTGTCTGTTCCTGCAGTGGGAAATTCAGCCGATGCAATATGAACATTGAATAGCACTGGGGTGTCTTGTTGTTGTGAAAGTGTGTTTGGGGAGCTGTACAGAGTAGTTAAGGAAGGAGTTGCAGGTCCTGACTCTGACATGAATTTCATTTTGGAGCTTTTGTAGGTAATTTCTTCTGCCTCCCTTTTTTTTTTTTTTTT
>VWZK01018826.1:0-87192 GCA_013396935.1 Baryphthengus martii | reverse complement strand
TTCTGGAAAGCTACACAGACATGGCATTAAACCTGTGACTGCCAGAGAAAGAGAGAGCCAGTAGGGGCAGATTGATTAGGTCTCAGGTCAGGGTGTTGTGTCATGAGTGCAAGCTTTCCCTCTGAAGCTAGTGACTGCTGCACTCCATCCTTCTCCACCTTTTAATGCTAATGCATAGGGGCTTGTCTCCTCACTCAGAAGGGTACGTACCCCATCGAAAGCCTAGTCCTGAGTGTTAGGAAGTGGATAGAGAGGAAAAAAAAAGAAAGTTTCTGAAATAAATCCAGGTGACAGCATTGAGATTTTGGCATCAAATGTTTTCCTTTTGGCTGTTTTGGATGATGGCATCTGGCTAATCAAGCAGCATCAATGCTACAAGGACTTGGACTTTATAAATGTAGCATGCTTGGTCTAGGGCTGCTTGAATCTTGATCTGGGGCTGCTTGTATCTTCATCTAGAGCTGCTTCCTCTCTTATTATGTGCCTATCACTGACTGCATTTTAATGTTTGTGCCTTTTATTTTACTTAGAAACAATTGCAGTTTGTCAAAACCCCTAAGGTTTTATAGGATTTGTTCCTCAAATGGTCCCTTTTCCATTTTTTAGATGTTTCATAGTACTGATTCAAGATTTAATGTCTCTCAGGAGGGAGGTGGGAGTGTTTAATGACCAAAGCAAAGCCATCCCAAAAACACTGGCTTTGTTTCAGACCACCTAATTCCAGCAAGTTCAAACTTCATCAGATCGTAAGCGCCTGTCTCTGGTGATACTTCAGAACAGCAACCTTCAGCCGCATTCCAAACTCCAGCTCATTTGGGACATGCATTTTGAAACGGTTTCTTAGCATCTGAAACAGATAGTCTGAACCAAATTGTTCAGAATGCTATTTAAAAGAGTAGAAAAGTTTGAAGAAAAAAAGAATTGTGATTCATTATCCTGTCATAGCAGTGTTTTAGTAACTCTCTGACCCAAGCCTTCCTCCTAATAAAAGGTTCACCAAGTAAGAAATGGAAGAAGGTGACAGTCACACAGCAAAGTTGCTGGCTTTTCAGATAGTTGCACTGGCATTAGCTTCTCTTCTTTTGCTTAAATATCAGTTGCCATTTTGTATGGGGTCTTTGGAATTTAAAAGGTATCTCTCATCTGCCAAGATTTTATCACACTTTATGAGGATGATAGTTTCAGTGGAGAGAAATTGTACATTTTGAAGTAATCCGATGAAGCTTTGGAGATTGGCCTATAACAAGGTATCCACTCATTACCTTTAATATTTATATTACCTTCTAGAGACATCAGCTGAGATGAGGATCTGAAGTGACAGCTCATCTATTTATCTGTTGGAAGAGACAAGTTTTCAACATTTTTGATGGAAATGAAGTGTTATTGTTGCTATTCTATAACAAAATACTAAGCCCATGAAAGTTAGAGGTAGAGCTAGGCACTCAATCCAGATCTTCTGAGTTGTGCTTCGCAGAAATATTATTCCTGTTCAGTTGTATAAATAGACCCTTTACACTCAATGTGTAAATTCTCTGAGAACCTTAAACAAGCTGGTATTTCAAAGCCTAATTCCACCTGTCAGAGTGAATGTGAGATAAAGAGGGTTAGAAAATGAAGAAAAAAAAAAAAAGTCATACTAACTGGAAGGGTTTGCCTCTGACATTTGTGGAACCTGTCTCTGACTCAGACACTGTCATGAATGAATGAATGTTTATGATTTAGGCAAATGTTGGGAAGTCTATTTGTGAAATGAGCAGTTTCCTACATCTGCTTAGGATGGGGCAAGAAGAGGTTTGTGAGAATTTCATTCCAGCCAATGCCACTTGGCCAAGGCTCCTGCCTGCTACAGGGCTGTGCACTCACTGTCTCTCGGAATTGTTCTGTACAACCATCATAGGGCAATATTTTTCTGAGATTTTCTTTTCCAGTTAGGTTGCTCAGATGTAACTAAGGGCAAAATTTCTTCTGAAGTATGTCTGTGACTAAAAATGATGTGTGCTGTGGAAAGAAGACTTTTTTTTTTTTTTTTTTTTCCCCTAGCTCAGGCTGGATCTGTTGGCTGGCAGTTGTAACAAAACCATTTTTGTGTGCAAAATGAGTGAATTTCCCTTGGATGTCTCTGGGAGTAAATAGACATGGAGCCCCCTGAATCCTGAAGCGGTTTTTACAAAGTTAGTTTTAGAGCAGAAGCACACTTTAACCCCAAACTGATATAAAAGACCATGCCAAATTACACATACACTATCTGAATAGGGAAGTTGTACTCTAATTGTTGGATATAAGCTTGACTGCCTTTGAATTAACAGTTAAAGCTGTATTCATTAATCTGAACAGGGAAGAGCGGGCAGACTGTCACAACATACCTCAGTTCAGTAGTCATGCAGAGCAGGTGAGAGAATGTTAACCACTTACAAAGTGAAGCAGCTGATCTCCATCAGCCCCCATCTCTTAATGATGAAGAGTAAAAGGCAACCAACTGCAATATACAGAGAAAGATTTATGATATATCTGAAAGTCTAGAGGCCCAGCAGGCAATGTACAACCTATGGTTACCTAGAATCATGAGACTTACAGCTTTTAAATGCTTTACCAACTCAAGAACTACTAAGGACACAATTCATAAATGTATTATGGTCCGTTTGCTATATGTACAGCTTACTGGGGGGGAGGGGGGAGGGGAAGAATGAAAGTCCTTTGAAAAATAAACATGGAATTCACTACTTTTGCAAAAAGCATCAGGAACTAGAATGTCAATTCAGGAAGAAAAGGACTGGACCCCAGACTTGGGTTGAGGTAAGGTGTGACGCAAATTTTCTCTGAACAGGAGCCAATTAAGAAAACATCTTGGGTTCATGAAACTAAGTTTTAATGCCTACTGAATTTTAAACTTCCTCTTTATCTTTTTTTTTTTCCCGTTTAAGAGACAGGCTGAAGGTTAACAGAGAACTCTGAGGTTGTCTGAGAAATCTGAATATTTAACTTCTAGATGGTGTTGTTGAATGGAGACTGCTATTGTGTATGAACTGTGACAGAAAAACTGACAAGTCTTGGCTGGGATAACTTAAGATGCTACTGTCCTCAGCTGTGAGTCCTACTTCTCTGCCAGAGGATACCGTTGCACTCATGGAAGTTAGTATAAAGGAATTGCCACTGCTCCACCTGTTCTGCTTTACATTCTGGCATTTTAGTTAAATCAGCCTTCAAGAGCAGTGAGAGCTAAAACCAGTCAGGCTAGCATACTTAAGCTGTGTCTTCTCTTTTCTTTTTGCAGACTTTATTACTGAGGTAATATCTGCCAGAAGGGAGGTAGGAGTTGGAGCTATCTGAGTCCACAACATTTAAACACAGCCAGACTTATAAGAGCCAGCATATAAAAAGCCAAAGATTTTTGGTTTTGTTTTCGCCTTAGTCTTGCCTAGTGACAATATTATGGAGCGGGACACAGCAGAGGCGGCAATTCCACAGATAATCATTGTGAGAAAGAGCATTCATCTGAAAGAAATTAAATTGTTTCTGCAAGTGTATCTCAACTGGAAGTATAGTCACAATTGGAAACAGCTTGGAAATTGCTGATCATAACAGTCTTGTAAACAACACTTTTGAGAGGTCTGTGCTGATGTGAGTTGCTTGTCCAAATCACCTGGGACAGGTCTTCAAGTGCCCATCTAATCATGCTAGCACCGTCTCTCTGAGCTGAAGCAACACCTTTCAAAAGTGATACATACAGTGAGCCCTAATAAAACACATAGTTGTTTGCAGGTTTCCTACCTGGATGTTCCTAGTTAACTAATCAGGGACTCTGAGCAGTACCAGCTGCACCATGTCTCATATTTTTGTGTGAAGTTCACCTGGAAAGAATCCAGAATATTGGTTGAAGCTGAAAGACAGCTCTTGGCGATGAGATGAGGAATGAGAGATCTCACACAGGGCAGAGTCAGTGGGATCAGCCATGTGGAATCACCATTTCTTCAGTACAAATTAAGTATTTTCTGTCTTCATTTTCCTTTACAAGAGAGGCACTGTAAAATTTGCTCTCAGTGACAGAATTTGCTTTATAGTTTCTCACTGTAGCTGGATCTGGATAGCCTGGAGATAGACATTATATGAAAAAAAGGTTTTCCAATGTATCTGAATAAAGCACTTTATGAAGCTTTCATGGGAAAAACTATGCTCCTTCATGAGAAATTTGGATATATATCAGAAAGACTTCCTGCTTCTGAATGTTGAAATGACACAAGTAATACATACTATGCTATTTTCCATTTTGAGATTAATAGCCAACAAGTAGCCAAGGATCTGTTTTCATGCACAGAAAAAGACGCTGTATTGCATGAAGCATAAGGCATGAAGAATCTTGCTGGTTCTCGAGATTTTTTCTTTTTGTCCAGTGGCATGAAATAACCTTCCATAGCTGAAAAAAATTATTGAGCTATGAGGCAGATGTGTTATTGATGTTGTTCCATAGTTAATCTGGAATATCAAGCCTCTAATATCAGATTTTGTGGATGTTGGATCCACCTAATCACAGGTGTGTTGGTATTTTCTCTAGGACTTTTCATAAATATCCCTTGAAACCAGATGTACCTGCACTTGTCATGGAATACAGTTCTGTGGTGTGCAAAAGACTATGATGCCTGAACCACATTTCATTACAGTAGTTCCCTGGCTTCTCACATACTGCTGCCAAAAATAATGCTTATTCTGATACTCAGACAAGCTGAGTGTTTTATACCTTGAGATGCTCGGAACAAAGGTCTTATAAGTATAGGTAGCTCAAGATCTCAGTAGTTAGGCAATATAAACACTTTGAATTAAAATTAGTTATTTAACTTGTAAACATTCATACTAGAGTCAAAATAAAGTGAAGAGTGAACAAAATGTCGTTTACCTGTTAAATCTGCAAATGGTGTTTATATACTTTTCCTACTTGTTTATATTCTTTTCATACTTGTTTATATTTCTTGTTCCATTTTTTGTTTCAGAGCCAATCTGGGATTTATAAGTCTGTGCATTTTCTGACTGGTTTTTTTCTATCAGTGACAACCATTTTTACTTCAGGCCTGTAAGGTGCCATTATGTCCAAAGTGTGGTGACAGATCAGTGTTCACACCACGAAGAAAAGAATGGTGAGCATGTCAGGATCTAGATAAAAAGAGACTGATGCGTTTGCTAGTCTTGTGAAATACCCTTCTTTCTGCGCATATGTTCTTTGGTCTCCATTATGTTTCTGCTTTAGGGGTGCTCATATAGCTCGTGAGACAACATGAAGAACAAAAAAAGAGAAAGCAGCACATGTGCTTATTTATTTTGAAAGGAGAAGAGATGAGTTAATTTCTTAAGTCAAAGTCTAGGTGCTCAGCTGTACATCATATATTATCTTCATTAATCTACTGTAACAGAAAAGGACCAGGGTGCTGAAGCATACTTATTCAAACATCAGATACACTTCTTGAGCATAATGAGTGAACACAGCATCTAGTGTTCCCATTTGTATTCCTGCCTGCTAGTTGGAAAGTAGGAAAAAGGGCTAGGCATACTTACATGAAGACAGATGTGTAAGCATCTGCATTGGGCTTTGTGTGATTTAAGAAAATGGCAAATGATGCCAGTGGTAGTAGTCAGTTCTTTACATGTATTGCCGTCTAATTTTTAGAGATCGAGAAGCAACATGTTGGTATAGATTTTGATTTGCAAACTGAATGGTGAGTGGTTGCTGAATTCCATGCTGTGCTTGGACACAGTTCCCAGCTCACTCCTACTCTGTGAGAAATGACTGCAATCATAAACCCACCACATAATGAAGACTTCGGTAGGAGCAAGAAACACTACCACACCAGGAATGTGCAGGACATCTGGTAAATCTACAACATTATCACAAACATCATGGCCAACAGTCTGAGCTGTAGCAACAGTAGATTCATTTTCCAAATGTTCCAACTGAGAAAGCTACTCAAACCATTCCCACTATACACCAGATGGTTGATTGGTAAGCCAATATTTTCTTTATCCACAGACGCTTACTCTTCCATCATTAGGAAACATTTTGCATAGGGATTACGTACTTTTTTTGAGGCAGGATTTTCTCTGGCCCATGTTCTACTGAAGAAATATATATACTGTACAACATACATAGTGCAATATGGGCAACTGCAAGATACTGGAAGAAGTGTCTTGTTCATTTATTCTGCTGCCATTCAGACATAGGAGAAACCTCTGTGGCAAACTGCACCCCTTTCATTTCAATGATAGTAAACATATTTTAAGTGGACTACAGTGCACCAAATTGTATTAAATATGACACAATATCAAGTCCACATGAAAATGAATCAGTCTGTAATACAGCAGTGTCAGAGAACCACAAAACTAGTCTAGTGATACAGTAGCTCAGGCTAATGATAATTTAAGCTCCAAGTAATTAGCATAGCACAACTTTTAGTGCCTTAGTCAGGCTAAACTGTCTAAAGAATCAGTGGAAGTTTTGCCTTATTGAATAGGTACTTCAGATAAAACTTGAGACTAGGAAGATGAATTGACTTTGTGTTTTGACTTTGCAAATGCTCTCCAAATTGTAATAGCGACTTTGTATACAGACAGTGAGAAAAATCCTTGTATTACTAAAACTTCCTTGCTATTAGACTGATAATAAAGGTTTTGATGTAAATGTTCATCTTTTTTTCTGTTTATCTGTGTTATAGCTGTAGTTGTAAATCACTGGATACATTCCCAGCTCCATTAATCCAAGCTTTGTCAAATGTACTATAGAAGACAGGAATTTCTTTAAGGGCGCTCCAGTGTGCTATTTGTTTCTTCTATGAAACCAAATGGAAATACAATATATATATATGATGCAGGTGATATGGTCTATAAACATAGACCATGGCAGGTGCAGCCTCCCCCACAGACAAACAGACGCAGCACACAGGGAGTGCTGAGCAGTTTAACGCCTTGGGCAGAGCAGTTTGAGGCCTCGGCCATTCAGTTGCACCTCACGGTGCTTAACTGGTGCCTCAGGGTCTGGGTTGCTTAGTAAACAGTCTT
Organism: Baryphthengus martii; assembly: GCA_013396935.1. Lineage (NCBI taxonomy): Eukaryota > Metazoa > Chordata > Aves > Coraciiformes > Momotidae > Baryphthengus > Baryphthengus martii. Next base: position 80,154 of record VWZK01018826.1, on the reverse strand, counting down.
GGGCTTTGGGCTTGTCCGGGCTTTTCCATATTTGTCTGGGTTCATCCCCCAACCAGTGCGAATGACCACAGTGCACCTTTGACCAGGCTATAAATGGGATCCTGCCTGAGAGCCAGGGGAGTTGGTTCTTCACAGAGCATCAGGCCTGGCAGTTGGATCTTCCCCTGGAATACACCATCCAAGGATACTTCCACGGATTGAGGGAGTCTCTGTGGATTGAGTGAGCCTCACCTTCCTCCTTTGGGTGAGTGGTATCTCAGGCACTCTGGTGTGGGAGGTTTAACCTCTTTTATGAGTGAGGGTTTGCCTATTTTGGTTTGTCATTCCTTAAAGTTAGAAATTTGCTGTGTGGTAGTTGGCTCCCAACAGACATCCAAACTTGTGTTTAGTCAAAAGGAATGCTGGCAACCCTGGCTGTAATTAACTCCATTTTGGATAGCGGTTGCTGTTTGTTTTGTGGGTGCCTCCATGACACCTGGTATACTTTTTAAAACACGAGAATTTTTTTTACCGTCAACTTCGCTAAACTCTTATCACTTGATTACAATATTTCTATGAATATTGTGAAAGTCAGGCTGATGTTTCAAGAAAACATGAACAGCAATAGTAAAACTTCCCTAAAGGGCTAGGAAAAGATGCTGCCCTCTTATTTTTAAATTTTCCCAGAGTTTGTTGGGTGAATTTTAATACTAGATTCAAGCAAAGATTTGAAATTAAGCAGTGGGATTAGCATAGATGTTGGGAACCTGACATCTTCTTAGTTCTACATCCATAAGAAAACTCAAGAGAGACTTGGTAGATATTGAGAGCTACCTCCTCTGAAGTGTCCACACCTTGTGAGCATTATTGACCAAGATATACATAGGGTGATTTTGATTTTTCCAGAAACTGCTCTTTCTAGCAGTTAAAAGTGGCAGCTGGGCATTGGAGCCAGATGATGTGGTGGCATATTTCAGTCAACACTCATACATCTCTGTGTCCTCACTCAATAAAATACCTGAATGGACATCTATGTACTTACACATTTTTACTCAGAATCTATGCTTCCTTTCAGCTTCCCAAATTTTCAACTTCTCCACTTGATCTCTTTAAACCCTGATTGTGCAAAGCCACATTTATTTGCTCAACTTAAGAACAGAAATGCCACTGAAGCCAACAGAGTTCATGTACCTAAAATTTTGTTTGCAGGATTTAGTATTAAACTTTAAATCTGAGATCTCTGAATTTGGAAGCCTAAGAGCTTCATGACCTTTCAAGCATGGATTATCCTTATTTTCTACAGAAATGGTGCTGAACATTCTGCTTGTGCTTAGGAATAACAGAGGCTCTCTAGGGGAGTGCTGGCCTGCTTTGGATGGAAGTGTGGTATTACTTTGATTGCAAAAGATGAATAACAGAGATGATACAGAAGACTCTCCAGACTGGATCAGTCCAGACAAAGCAGTTAAAATCCTGGTCTCAATAAAGTAAATGGCAGCAATGCTCTCTGACTTTAACTGTCAGTGAAGAGAAATGACTGTGTAATTGCTAAAATCTGATACTGAGCTGGTAGCAAAGACACTGTGTTTCACGGTAACAGAAATGTTTGAGGTATTTTTTTTTAAAAAAAAAAAAAACAAACCAACAAACAAAGCAACAGAAAAAGGCATGCAAATGCATTAAAACAGGATTTAACAGAAAGAGTTAATTCTGGTCATAGTTTGCTTTTTCAAAAAAAAGAAAGTGATATTTAATATACTTTTCAATCATGTCAACTGAAATGCAGCTTTCCCCAATGATAGACCTGCCTACATCTATCACAAGGTAAACAATCTGTGCAAAAAGCATAAAGACTTATTTTTTCTTTATTCTTATCTCAGTGAAACAGTCCACTGACAGAAGCGCCTTTTGTCTGGAAGAGATTTGGTTGCGTTTTGCCCTAAACTAAAGCAGAAACAGAAGCGTATTAGAGAAGCTTCTACTGCCAGTGGCAGTGGAATTCGTTGGCCATTTTTTTGCTCTCTAACATATAAATAAACACAACTTAATGTTGCCAAATAGCTACATGCAGATTTGCAGTTACTTAAGAGTAACTTACTTACCAGCCTTGTCAGGAGTTAAAAAGTTGTTAATGACAGGCACTTACAGAAACAAAAGGAAAAAAGGATAAAAAGACATTAACCTAGGAGACTTCATTTTGACAAAACTGAGTGATAGGAAGCTTTATTCCTGGAGGGATAATCATCCAGCTGTTGAAACTATAAGACAAGAAGTGTGTGGGAATTGTTAAAGTGTAACATCAGTCTGAAATTAGCAAGGTGGTATTTTAAACTGGAGCGTGTGTGTGTTGGTGTTTTGTTTTGCTCTAGTCCTTTGCAGATTTTGGTCTCTTCAGACCAGACTTCCAAGAGTTCAGGCATGTGATGGGTACAGAATATCCATGGCAAGACCGTCACATCTTGATGTCTGACAGTTGGTATCTGTCTCCGGTAACTAAAGTTTGGATAAATCGGGATGGAGCTGAACAACTAAGTTCCTTGTGCATCTCCCTCCATGAGTGTGAATTGCTCATAATAGCATATCTAGGGACATCCTTAATTTACTGAACATTTTTTTTTGTTTATCTCAGTAATCTGCAGAATGAAACTACATTTACATTCTTCTTCAGGCCTTTTCCATCCTCTTTCCTTCCTCATCTGTCTTTTGGAATCTCATTTCAGTACAAATAGTATGAGTCTTTTCTGTTTTTCACATTGTACAGTAGCTTTCATTTGTACACGGTCACTTAGTGAATTAAAAAGAAGAAAAATCCAGAGTTTGCTAGTTTTTATACTCAATTTTATAAGGCATTAAACGATCAATCAGCTGCAGGTATGTAAACTGTAACATCACAATAATACACATTTTTAAGAGATGAGTATTAACATATCATTTGCATGACAGATTTGGCTAAATCATCTGAATATATTTATGTAAATATGATGTACTCTGCACTTAAAAGAGCAAAATAAATTTAATGGATCCATTTCTTAGATTTAAAAAGTAAATTTGTGTTGGTAGCATAGTGATAAAAATCTGTTGCTTTGCCACTCCCTGTATTTGGAATATCTGCAATCAAGTTGCATGTCTACCTTTGTCCTTAGCTTAATTGCAGCCTTTGACACCTTCTTAATACACTCCTTATTTCTAGCCTTTCACCTTCTCCATTCAGTATCTTCAGTAGTACTCTTTCAAATGGGACATTAGGTATGACTGCCTTGACCTCCCTCTTTTCTCTCCATTCCTCACACTCTTCCTAAAGCTTCACTGAGTTTCTGATCACATTTTACTTTTCAGTATTCTTTCCTTTTGTAGTGTATTTTGATTGTTCGCTATTGGTTTTCCAGTTACTTCTCTGACTGTTCTTCCTCTACTTCAGCAATAAAAGAAATCTCTTCTCATTTCCTTTGTTAGACACAGGATTTTGTTAGGGACTAATATGTCTTTAAAACATCAACTGAAGACAAATTTAGTTTACTATTTTTACATCAGTCACTCTTATATCAACATCTTCATTTTCATCTCTCCCTTCATGAAACTTGCCTGCCTTGTGTCCCTGAAGACTTGCTGTATGTTCCGCCTCCCTTGAAGAGCAGTGGAAATAGAAACAAATTCCTTACCCTTCTTCTGAAACCCTGTCAGCTGCCAATTTCCTGCCAGTGCCACACACAAAAGTCATTGACATGTTTTGTAACTCTGGAGGTCATTTTAGACCTTCCATCTCTCTTGTTTTGAGCAAGAGAAAGCACCTCTCTCTGTGTATTGATACCTCTGTTATTGCTGCTTCTATAAAATATCTAAGATCCTTCTCTTTCTGAACAGACACTGAAAATTCTCCTCCACTTATACAATTTAAACAGTTTTGGTTCTTGTTATCTCTTCCTTGCTGGATTCCTTAGGAACCATACAATTTTTTTTTTTCTGCATAACATGTAATCACAACATTTTCCTCAACAACAATTTTCTGTATTTGGGTCCTATTGACTCTGCCTCTCTGTCTCCTTCAGATTTTTGTTCTCCTAGTCTTTCCTGAGACTAATTTCATCCCAGTTTTCAGGTGAACGGTAGAGGATGAGTAAACACATTTCTTCGTTATAGCAATATTAGGTTTGTACATGTAGCTGAGATCCTAGCACCCAGGTCTCACAGGTTAAGGGTGGGTGTTCTAAGCACCTGATGAAATAAAGCAAGTGCTGAGAGAATAAGATACATTTTGAGTATTACTTTTGCAGAAGTGTTATTTTTCAATTCAGTAGCTAGCTAAAGGAGCAAATGTGATGCAAACAACACTTTGCCAACTGTTTTAATTCCCAACTGGATAGGTACATTTTCCCCATTTTATGAATTCAATCCCATGACATCTAATTTGACTTTATGTATTATGCTGCCAGAAAAAAATGTCTAAACCATTCTGCTTAAATGTTTAAGTTAATCACACTAGATCTGCATTCTTAACCTTAAGATCTTTAAAATAAATGTTTGAACACTTGAACACAAGTCCTGTCTTGAAAACCAGCCTTACAGTCTTGCTTTTGGAGCTATGCTACCACACTGATTTCATACTTTCCCTCTCATCATTTCAGAATCGTTTCTTGTCCCATGTCTCTTCCTAGTTCAGCTACTTTTAATTGTTTGAAAGTGAGCTTCTAGATAATGGCCAGAGATGGGTACACATTTCCAGAGATGCTTTCCAGATGAAAAAGGGTCAGCAAGTTAGGAAGGAAGAATTGATAGAGAGGCAAAGTAAATTAGTTTACACTGGGTCTTTATCTTCTAGACAGCTAAAGTCGGATGAGCTAGATGATCATCACTCTGAGATATTAAAATTATTTCAACAGAGTATTATCTAAAGGAATTAATCCAGAATCAACAAGAAATATAACTCCATTACTGTGGCAACGGTACTACAGTAATGGTTCCAACTCCCCTAACATGCTTTGTTTCTCCATGGGGCTAATGGGCTTGGGGGTAACTGCTATGTTGTGTCATATATGCACCAAATTTCTGGTTATGACTCTACCAGCAGATTAGACTAGACCAACGCACAAGACACAAGCACTGCTAGATGGTTCTGTATACTGTTTAACAGGTAGCATTTTGGCTTGGGCCAGTTATCACTTGCTAGAAAACTTCCAAAGAGTGTCTGTTCCTAGCAAATAGTGCTGTATCTTGTCTTCAAGAGTAAAGAATGGGGCTAGATCCAATTTCTTTAATGATATACCTTTGATTCTGCTGCTAGCCTAGCTAGCCCTTCACAGCACAAAATTTGGAAGACACACTGTTAATAACCTCGTAAAATTTCACCACTGGGCGCTCCTGAACATGGTACTATCTTTGATAATAGACAGATCCCTTTACCATGGGGAGCTGCAGCTTGATATTCCCACACTGGTCTCAAAATTCACATACCGTAACAGCAGGTGATTACTGATGGGAATGAAATACTAACTGTTTAACAACTTACATAACACTATCAGCTCATAGGTTTAAAATGGATCCTGGAAATTATGCAAGTAGTTTACCTGAGACTCTGAGGTTCCTATTGAAAACTTTAATGGCATCTGGGTCTGAGTTAATCTTCGCAGGCCAAGACATAGAATCAGAATTGCTTTAAGTTGACCTTAAAGATCATCTAGTTTCAACCCCCCTGCCATGGGCAGGGGCACCTCCCATTAGAGCAGATTGCTCAGATCCTCATCCAGCCTGGTCTTAAACATTTTTAGGAATGAGGGATCAACAACTTCTCTGAGCAACCCATTCCAGTGTCTCACCATCCTCATAGTAAAGAATTTCTTCCTAATGTGTAATCTAAATCTATCCTGCTCTAGTTTAAAACCATTGCCCCTTGTCCTATCACCATATGCCCTTGTAAACAATTCCTCCTCAGCTTTCCTGTAGGCCCCCTTCAGGTACTGAAAGGGTCTCCCTGGAGCCTTCTTTTCTTCAGGCTGAAGAGTCCCAACTCTCTCAGTCTGTCCTTGTAGGAGTGATGTTCCAGCTCTCTCATCATCTTCATGGCCCCCCTCTGGACCGTCTCCATCAGGTCCTTCTTGTGTTGAGGGCTTCAGAGCTGGACACAATGCTCCATATGGGGTCTCACAAGAACAGAATAAAGGAGCAGAATCACTTCCCTTGACGTACTGGCCATGCATTTTTTTGATGCAGCCCAAGATATGGTTGGCTTTTCAGCCTGCCTGCCCACATTACTGGCTCGTGTTAAGTGCTTCATCAACCAGCACCCTTAAATCCTTTTCTACAGGGCTGCTCTCAATCTGCTCATCAGCCATCCTATATTTGTGCTTGGGATTGCTCCACCCCAGGTGCAGGACCTTGCACTTGGCCCTGTTGAACTTTATGAAGTTGGCATGTACCCATCTTTCCAGCCTGTCAAGGTCCCTCTGGATGACATACCTTCCCTCCAGTGCGTCAACCACACCACATAGCTTGGTGTCATTGACAACCTCGCTGAGGGTGCACTTGATCCCACTGTCCATGTTGCTGATAAAGATGTTAACCAACACTAGTCCCAGTACCAACCCCTGAGGGACACCATTCAACATAGATCTCCAATTGGACATAAACCCTGCAATGGTTAACTGGGAAACTACATGTAGCAGCGTGGACCAAATCATTGTTATATGGTCTCCTCACATCTCAACTCTGCTTGTCAGAAGATAGGGAATCTTGCATATAATTGTCACTTTTTTTTTTTTTTTTTTTTAAGGAAATGATTTTATGGGGAAGATGATTTTGTTATGAGACTGCACAGCAGAGGAAGGAGAAGTGATAAAAGAAATTATATTCCTTGGAAACCAAGGGAGAACTATGAATTCTTTTGCTCAGAACTGAGGCAAAAAGGCAAAGTTGAGCTTCGATCTCTCTCTAAGTGTCACAGTCTAACCTGATAAGGAGTTTTAGGAACTCTCATTAGATCAGTACTCCTCCAACTAATAACTTTTCTTGCAAATAGCTTAGCTTGTTTTGCTAAACCAAAAGTGAATAACCTCCAATAGAGTCATTTGGAAGGTAATTCTAACTGTCTTTATTTATATTTGTATAGATTGGCTTCATGGCAGGATCTCTTACAATAAAATGCAGCATAATAACTATCTACTAACGATACTTTGACTTGAAATATCGCCAGGAAGTTTAAATTGGTATCCACCTATTTTTAGCAGAAATAGCTGCAAACAGTTCGCGAAATAAGCCCCAGCTGTAATAACAAGAAAAATTGACATAAACCAAATGCTCACCACGGGTGAATTTCCACCTACTCTTCACAAATAGAATGAGATCATAAACAGTGGGAGGCTGGCCTGTCTCTAATTTTAATTGTTTTATTTTTCAGTTCACAGCCTGATTAGATTGAGAATGGTAGGCAGGTATAATTTAATTTTAGCACTGACCCCCTACAGGATGGATTACAAAAGTGATGAGCCCTAGTAAGAATAGACTGTTTAGTAGTTCAAGTGCATGCAGAAAGCTTGGTACACAATTTGTCTTCTACAACTTCTTTTTGCAGTGAAACTTCAGTTTGAAGTGAAGTTCACCGAATACCATGACACAAACCAAGCACTGATACCAGCATACACATATCCTTCATGGATTTTACAAAGTGTTCCAATGAAGTTTTCCCTTAAATATCATCTGATGTATTTATATAATTGGCACCATCTTATGAGCAGATTGTTGATACATTTTATGGATTTGTAGGGAAAATAAAATATGGAGTACAATAATTCCATAGCTGAAATTAAGTTATGACTTCCATTCTTAATATGATTCAGAGCTTCCAACCAATTTTGTAAACAAAGGCCTATGTAGCTGAACATGAAGCTCGCCTGGGATTTTTTCTCTTAAATTTTAAAATTATTTACTTATATATTCCTAAAGCTGATATACTAAAACCAGTTTCTTGTCCTAACTTAAAAGTAGGAAAGAAAGCAAGCTGCTTCTGATTAAGATGCAGTGTTTACTACAGTTAACAGCAGTCTTCTGATAATTTTTTTTCTTTGATAGTCCAACAGTGACGTGTCAGTGACATACTTTTACTGGATTCTCATGAATGGTGATACAATATTAGCTGCTCTATTCCACCGTGTGCTTGACTCAATTCCTTCACCATCTAGTACCCACCAAAGGACACATCATTATTCTGGACGTTAGTAAATCCATTGGAGGGCAAGAGGTAAGTGAAGAATGCAAACTCTACAGAGATATTAAAAAAAAACAAAAAGTGTGAAACTTCATTAGCCTAGCAGCACTTTGAAGGTCCTTAACAGTTCAAGCTCCTGCTATGTGTGTAAATGATTTTTGCATTTGAAAACTGGATAAAAATGTACTGAGCATAATAACTAATGTGACATTTTTTTATTTCCCTCCACTTCTGACCTGCTGAGATCTGGACTTGAGCACATGAATTATCTCACATCTGTCATCCATACAGAATCTGTCTGCAGAGAATGACTTAAATCTTTCTTTGAATTGCTTTAGAATGAGAATTATTTGAATAAAAATTAATTACAAATTCTCAAGACACATTAGCTACAAAAAGCTAACTAAGGATGTAATTTTTTCATAACAGGACAACTTATCTGGGTGTGCTCGAGAGCGGAGATTGAAGCAAGTGAAGACTCCAGAATGTGCCCAATACCATCCGTGTATGTGCAGCACAGCATGACATATTGTGTATATGAACTGGAAATAATTTCAAATGGTGCCAGAGATCTGCAGAGCTAAAGCACTCTACAGTTTGACTAATCTGCCAGTGTCTCAAAAGCTTCAACAGAGCTGTTGCAGTAGTGCACAGATACATAGAAAAAGTGTTCTGGAATAAGTATAGGCTTATTTTTTCCTACATTTGCAAGTCACTAAAAAGAGTTTCCTTTCCTTTAAATCACAAATTTTATTAACTTGCTTACCTACTGTCATGCAACTTCTACCAGTGTTCAGGTATGAATTTTCTTCCACTATTGTTACCTCTTAGTTTTGCATTTGTACAGTAAACAACCCTGTTCTCACCTCACAGATTATTTGGCAGAGAGAAATGAGAATGATTTTATTCAGTAGCAAAGTGAACTTCTGTAAACATTTGGTTTCATCTGAGACATTTTCATATCCCAAATACACAGCTATCAGAGCTGCATTAAAGGCTGAATACATTGCACAAGCGCTGAAATGTAAAGATGAGGTTGACAGTATGCTTGAACTAGTAGCTTTGGGAAAATAAGGTCCAGCATAATAAATTAAAGATAGATTCAGGCTATGTTTTGAATTTCCTTGGAGATGTGCCTTCAGCAAAGAAATGGAAGAAGGCCTGCATGAAAGCCTTGGAGGGGACAGAACTGTTAAGAACTGATAGTTATACAAGGAAAAGTGAGAGCTAAAATATTCATATAAGGTAAAGCAGTTTAGATTCCTTTACATAGGACTTCTTTAAAACATTCTTACTATTCCTTCACTGCTATGTAGATGTGTCCCTAATGGTTTTATTGAGATGCTGAAGAACTGGTGGCTGCATTAGGGTTGTAACCTCTGGTTATATATCACTTCGGGTTTGGCTTACATTCTTAGCGATTTCAACTCATCCTTCCTCTCTATGTGTGCATTAGCCCTAAGGTCTTCATCTCTTGATCATCCAAAAAGCCTTTGAAGTGCCCGGGTGTCCCATTCAGCATGCATGCCTGGCTTTCCTCTGGCTAGAGAGAGGAAGGATTGACATGGCAGTCTGTCTGTGAACCCTATGGGACCCTTTACCTGCAGCCTGGGCTCAGCCGATGCCCAGTCCTGGTTGGGGACATACTCTCAGGAGAAAGTGTGGACACAGCCTGTCAGAGGAAAACAGCAGCAGACAGATGCAGTGATTTTAATAGGAAAAAAAAAAAAGAAAGGGAATGAACTAAGAGTCTAAGAATCTGTGACAGCTCTGGAGGAGAGGATGTCCTGCTGTATTGTCTGAATGCCACTAGAAGACAGTTTTGCTCAAGCATGGCATTGATCACGCACAGTCTTACTGAGGCAACACTACACTGGGGTCTTCTAGGGTGAGTCTTACACACATGTCAAGCCAGGGCTCGTCCTGGAGGTTCAAGGAGGAGGCAGTGAGCTACCTGGCCAGACAGGAGGATTTCTGGGGCTCAGTTGACCAATGAAAGGAGGTGGCATATCACCATCACAATTAGTATTCAGAGTGGCTTACATCTTGCTGTAAATGTTCCTTTCCCTCCAGGAAAAATAACCATAGGACACTGTAGCAGCCGCTGCTCCAGGCATTAGCCTTCACACAGCTTTTGTTTTTTTTAGAGTACTACAAGCATGCGAAAACTAGCCTTTAGACCAGAGGTAACAGGGCTGGTAACATCCTGCCTGTTTTGTGGAGCAAAATTTTAATCAAAATGATTGATTATCTCAGGTAGTGAGGAATGTTTTGTGTTCTTGTTGCCTAAATGCAAATTTTTAACTCCTTTCCTGTTCTATCACTGCTAAAATATACCTCCTTCAGGATTTTATCTGTCTTATTCTTGAGGGACTACTTTTCTAAAGAGATTTAAAAAGGTAGATTTTACAAAATTATTTTGAAACACAGATTTCCTCTTATTTAGAGACTGACACTAGAAAACTTCTTTCCTTGCCATAACAAAGCTACCAGTGACTCTATTATATCATTCCCTCACTTCTCCTTCTGAAGACTTGCTTTGTTCAACCTGAATTGCATGACTGACAATCTCAGTCCATCTGTGCTCTTTTAAATGCTGCAATATGCTGTTAAAGAGAGATATTCTTTCTGCTGCCACAGCCACATTTAATAAGGCCATGGGAGACATTCAAAACCAGGCAGCAGTGTTGATTCCTAGGGTTTTTTTAGAGGAGGAAGCAGAGCGCACCTAAAGCATTGCTGATTAATTCCAATAGGTGCCGTTTTCCATGAAGGTACCCTACACCCAGCAGGCATCTTAATAATAGCAGCAAGAGGTTAAACCAAAGAATGAGGGAAGTATTCAATCCATACAGATGTTCGACAGGTTTTTACATTTGGTTTTACACATCTCCTTTGTAATTGTTCAGAAATAAAACTTCGCAGAGTGAGGCAGCACACGCTCTACATGTAACATTATATCTTTTTTTGACTGTAAGTAGCATAAGCTGGTTTCAGCCTAGATGAAAAGCATTAGATTTTCAAAAGAGGAGTTGATCTTAAGTGTGTTCGTTCTACTAGGTGAACTTTTTATAAAGCCAGGCTGAACAACTTGCCAATGTGAACTCAGTTGCCTGTCTTTGGAACTCAGCAGGCTAGACCTGAATCATATTTTTCTGCAAGTGGTAGCTTTGAAAAAAAAGAGTATATGGGCTTTCTGTTTTGCTGTCCCTTTGTCCCATCATTAAAGAGGTCTCATTCAACCTCAGTGACACGGTAGTATGAGGGAGGTGAGTTACAGTGGTGTTTGTGTGAGGCAGGGGGCCTTGAACTCTGGTTTTCTAATCCTGCTTCTGAGAGGAATCAAACCAAATTAAAAACATCTCCAGGCTAGATAGTCCATACGTCACTGCTTTAGCTTAGAAGTAGTGCTGAGGTGTGCAGCCCAGCAGGAGCTCCTGGAGGCAATGTGCTGTCATTCAAACCAGCACAGATGCTGTTTAACTCCAGCAAGCAGCCTGACATGGGACTCTGAGGATGGTATGTGTCCCTGGTGTCTTTGGCAGCAAAGCCGCAGCTGCTTCCCCTGCACCTTTGGAGAGAGAATAGCATGCTTTTACCCTAGAACATTACATTAGGCACAGTCCTTTCAGTACTTTTTTTTCTGTCCCCTTTCTCTTTTCTCATCCCCTGCCTTTGTCTCCCACTGACCCGGTCACTCACACCCACACACAGGCTTACAACAGTGCTTGCAGTGGAGTTTCACCTTCTGGCTCAGAGCTTCTGCCGCAGTTGAAAATATGAAGTGCATCTAAGGATTTGGACTGAAAAGGAGGAATTGAGCTAGTCTCACACTCCCTTCATCTGTGTTTTTCTGAGTGCCTGGTTGGTACTTTGGGTATATGAGAATGATCTGCAGGCAAACAGCCTTAACTAACTTGCAGCAGGTGCCAACAGCAGCAAGGGCAGCTGGACATTGCCAGTGCATGAGGAGACTTTGGATGTCACTCAATAAGAATTTCTCTCCCAATTGTATGCCACTGGAGAATGCTCATCAGCTTGGGTGATTCTTCTGCATGATGGCTGCAGCACAACCGAGATCCGGAGCATTGCGTTAGCTTTCCTTTTCATTATAATGTGTTAGACTAAACAGCTCTAGGACATAACTCTAAGATGCAAGAACATTATACTTGAGTGCTATGTTTAATTCATGTATGTGCTTGCAGATGTGACAGGCAGGTTTCATTGTCAAAAGGACAATGATGTTGTGCTCTGAGTTCTAATTGGAGAGTAGTAACCTGAAATGTTCATATATGTTGCGTACCTACCTGAAAATTTCAAAGGTTATGGATGCTTACTTCTACTTACAAAGGTTTAATTGGCCAATACTTAAATGAAAATCAGGGTATGTAAACAGATATTTGCAAGAGCAGGTTCAGCTCTTTACTCATTTGAGTTGAGTTGCTGTGCAAGGTAAATAAATCTAATTGCCTCTAAATATAGCGAGTGTGATGTGGTAGAGCAGAAGGGAGTAGAAATATTTAGAAATCTATTTTTCCAGATCAACTTCGGAGGAATGGACACATGTCCCACCTTAAGACTCTGCTCTAAACTAAAAATAATTTTTAAAAGTCTGTCATGGATTAAAACTCTTATGTGTGGGATAAAACTTAAATACCTACATTTTCATATATCTAGTGCTGTCTATAAAAATAACTTAGAAGGGCCAAAGAACATGGGCTGCATTTTTCTACCTTTATTTTCCTTGTATTTGAATGCAAGTTTCGGCAGGATTAATTTCTGAGCACTGCTAGTAGTGAGGAAAAATATCAGAATTTGGCTTATTGAAACCGCTTATAATCTAAGTGGAGTCAGAAAGTCTTCATGATACTTCAAGAACAAATGTACAAAAGAGACATATTTCATTCGTAAGATCTGAGATGAGCCCCAAGCACTGAGTGTTTGATTGCAACTCTGAAAATCGTCTGTTAGTCACTGATGTAGATACAGTATCAGTGGGTGGGAAAGTATTTGCTCATCCTCCTTTTTCTCTACTTCTAAATTTTCCTCATAACAGTTATTTAGATGAATCAGTCCCAGAAAGCAGTTGTGTTTCCTTGGCTCCTACTTTCCTTGAGAGCTTGCACTGGCCTGATATATATATCTTCTTTACATTTAGATTCTGATGTGTAAGTGGAAATTGACTTAAAAACAAGGTGACAAGAGTGGAGGTTCACCAAAGTGGTTTAAAAAAAAGTAAATTGGTACAACTTAAAAATCTACAGCCCCGGGCCATTTTGTCTCAGCAGCTCTTTCATTATTCCAAGACTTGTCCTCAAGGGCTTTCCCTATCAGCTGCTGTCCGTGACTGAGGCTGGATACTGAACAGTGACAACTGAGAATTTCCTGGTGGAAGCAAATGAAAACAGCTTCCCTTTCACCTGCTGGACATAGAGGCCACCCTGAGTGGAAATAAATTAGAAGCTTGCTTTCTGCTGCTATATTTATATCCAGAGACAGAAATTTTTCACATTTTTTTGGTGCTCGAAGAGTTTTGTTTAAAACTCAGATATTTCTGATGCCCCTAAGGTCAGAACTAATTTGGTATCAGTTATTTCAACTGGGATAGAGGATAGATCTGTGCATGAATCAACGCAGCATGAGGCACTATTTCTGTGCTTACGAAAATGATTTCCATTAAGAATCTTTGTCCCTTTCCTCTGCCTTATTTTCATAAAGATTTTAAGTAATTTACTTACGGACTCAAGTTCCTTCCATTCCTACTGCAGATCTAAGAAAAATTGTTTTCCCAAGCAGACTCTGTGAAAAGAAACACACATTTCATCATGCATCTCTGACTATTTTCAAAGCAGATTTTCAGAGAGAAGTTGGTATTTCAAAACCTGCTTTGTTAAAAAGACTTGCTAATAAGGCGAGGGCATGTTCTGCCTGACTGAAAAGCAAGGCTCTTCATTCTTAATAATGGACAAACTGCAGCATAAGTCTATGAAGATAAATTTAAGTGTTAGAATAACAATATAGGGGCTTTAGAAGCAAACAGCTTTTTAAAAATTCAAACTAAGTCAAATTTGTTTGACTACAGCCAAATGAAGTCTCCCACTTTAGGAAGATAATTTACTATATCTTCTAATAATTTACTATGTCTTCTGTGGCACTACTCAGATATTTAGAATGAGGCTGGTACTTGAGCTTGCTGAATCAGGATAAGAAATAGAAAGTGGATTGCCATGTGTTGCATTAAGTGTCTGCAGAATCTGTGGCACCACTGAGAATGTTTCCTAATAAGATTGAGCCCACTTCTCCCCTTCATTCACCCATTAAATAGAGAGGAAATGTTATTATGCTGCAGTCTAATTTTCCAATACACTTCAGAAAGCATTTATGTGATGTGTTTCTTACCATTTTAACCTTTTTAAGCATAATGGGTACCACACTTGCTCCCTTTAAACAAAGTCTAGCTAGCATTAAACACACAAAAGAAGACAAATTTATGTCCCTTCTCAAGAAATAAACATGGGAGGCTAGTGAAATACATTAACACATTCTCAATTAGCACATTCACTAAGAAGTGTTTTGAGCAAACTAATGAATTTTTTGCTTCTTGCACAAGACAAAATTTACAATGGAAAATGAGTAAGTAGAGATGGTGTATGTCACGAAATTATAGAGCTGTGTGAATGGCTCTAATAAAAACCATTCCCCCCCTGCTCAGGAATGATGGATTTTATTCTTCTGAACTTGAATAATAGCATTCGCTGTAATGCACTCCTTAGCCCTCTAAGTGGCTAGTAAAAATTAATCTTCAACAGTAATAAGCAGTACTGGGGTGATTCTTCTGCTCTAAGATTGAATTACTCAGACTTTAAGTCCTTGTAAAAGGGAATGGAATATGCTACATCCTGTTTACCAGGTGTTTCAGGAGCAATCAGCATGAAGGCATGGAAATTTAGTCATCAAAACATATGAAGGCATGCTGTGAAAAACCAGGGGGACTTTTAATTCATAACATCAATTTACAAAGAGTCTTTTTTGTTATTATCCTTTTGTATTATTTTAATAATAGAATAAAATTGAATATGAAGCAATTACTCTCAGGCATTTCCCTACTACAGTTGCTAATATAGTCTAACATTTGGGGAGCTTTCACATTTTCTCTTAAAGAAGTTGAAAGTGACCTTAGTCTCTTGGACCTGGACTGTAATGACAGTTTAGAAATGCTTATGTCTTCTCAGTACATGGAGCTTAGGACATCTCTACTGCTATTTTAGGCAGCTCTGTTGAGGTTAGATGTAATAAATATGACTTCATGCACAGAGAAGAAACTGTGATTCTGGGTGACATCCTTTCATGACACACTGAAATAAGGTTACTACACACTATATAGCAAATATAAAGGAAATCTGAGACAAATTCATCCTGGAGCTAATGAGATAATGAAATTATTTATGTGGATTTTTTTGCTGTTAATTTTAGGGCTGTCATATACCTCAGAAAGAAAAGGGGACCAGCAATATGAGTTCTTTAATTTAAACTACTGTCTTCAGAGCTGGATGTCCGGGTTCATAAGCTGGTTGCACCACGGCTGTTTGCACAGCGATTTCCTGCCTCACACCAATCTACTGAGTCTGAATGAGTATATCTTAGCTGATGGGTATGGGATGGCAGAAGGGAAGGGAGTAAGGGAAGGAAAGAAAAAGTCTGCAGTGGAGTTATGTAACTGATAACAGCTGCTTGTATATAAGGGTACAGGACATAAGTCATTAGTTGAGTAAGTCCCTCTGTGAATGTGTTTGTGAGAGCGAAAGAATTCAGCTAGGAGTTATCATTACTGTTTTCAGCTGGTTTGCTTTTTCAGCTCCCTTCTGCTTTAAATAAAAATATCCTTTATAATGTCAAGCTGGAAGAAAGGAGAGACAGTGATTGCTTATTGGTACAACAGCTTTTAAAAACGAGGAAAATGAAGCAGATCTAAAAGTATGTAGAATGATATGCATGCTCACAAAATATCCCACCCTAGTTGCTGTACTGTGACCACTGGGTAGTTAGCAAAGAGATTTTAAATGTACAAAGATAAATGTACAAAGATAAATACCAAGCTACCACCCTGATGTCTCATTAATAGTATCTGACTCAGAATTTCCAGTTATTCTATTTCCAACAATCATATTTTTTTCAATTCTGTAAAACCTTTCTCCTTCTCACTTCCTCTAGAAAAATAAGGGGGAAGGGGGAGAAAGTCTGTATGAATTTTCTCAATTTCGATAAAAAAAGGCTGTCTCTTCTGCCATCACTGATATTGTTATTGTGAAATGTTCTGTAGTTATAATGGACTTGTTCCAGAAGTTTCACTGAGCTAGTCCAATCCCTAATCCCTGCTCTAAATTGTTTCTTTTGGTGCCACATCACAAAATTAATCTTTCCATTTGCTTTACACTGAATCGTTTAACAGTGTGTGAATCCATATAAAGAGCCATGAGGCAAAGCCTTTGATAAAAGTTAGCTGGAACTAAACCAGTCTGCATTGCTTGTTTGGGAAAAAAAAGAAAATAAGAGTTTCAGGAATAATAGATTTGGCTGCAACTTTTAGCTGTTCTTCCCTTCTGTCAGAATACACAGTCCATTTAATAGTTTCCTTGGATTTTAATATATTTTCTATGTAATCAGGTGTCTCTGAGAGATGACTGAACACTGATCATTCTGGGCACTTTTATATTCCAGTGGTTTGACATAACATTATGGTAGCAATGCTCCACATTCAGAAAAGCAATGCCAGTATCGAGATTTCTACTGAAGATCTAATGCTGACTTTAAATTACATGTTGTGTCAGTGATCATAAAAGTACTCTGGCTACAGGACTGGTCTTTGGGAAAAGGTTTGTATTACAGGCAAAGAACATCTTGCTAGCTCTTTGAGTCAACTCTCACTATAATGGTAGTAGCAATGATAAAACCTGTTGCTTTCACAAAGCCACTCAATGGACTGTATGAAACAAATAGAGATGGTCTTTGTTGAATTCTTGCTCTGTGGGAGCCTATCTTAGAACCACTGCTGCAGTTCACACAGAGGGACTGAGAACACCATCAGCATTGTCAGTAGGAGAATCTGGGAGGGTGCTGGAAGTGCAGATTCTGTTCTGGAAAACTTAGGCTAAAGAAGATGGCCTAGTAAAAAGTCTTCAATGCTGAAAACCTTCTGACCAGATTATCCCAGTAGTTGCTTTATATTAGCTAGTCTTCTACTAACTATCTTGGTTTTAAATAAAGAAAAAAGGAGAAAATAATTTCTAATCAAACTTAGTATTTCAAGTGGGAATCATCTTGTCTAGCTTTCAGGGTGTTGTTCACTCCAGAGTGGGACGTTTAAACTCTGTTGCTCAGTTTGTGTCTGTATGTATCTGCATGTTGGTGACACATTTAAACTCCCACTCCAGACAGCAAAGGATTTATACCACTAGCAGAACTTCACAGTTTCTCCCAAGACAAAAAACTCTCCTCAGTCTCATGCTTATCTGAACTTTTTTTTTTCTCCCTAGGAATTACAGATGGAAAACATTGTTGATTCCAGATCATACCAAAGTCTTTGAAATATTGAATTCTGTTTACCTCTGGCAAAGAGCAAGTGCAAGAGATTATTGCAAACAAGATTTTTTTTTTTTTCTCAGCTGGCCCAATTCAAGAAGATTTTATTTTCTCCCTATGGAACAAAGGACACTGTAATGTGCAGAATGATATTTATTGAAAATATTTTAAAAATATGTTGATACTGTTCCTGTGACAAAACCAAAGCAAAAAATATTTCTTGGTTTGTAGAATCCTAACCACAATGCCAACATATCCCTGCTTGCAACTGAACCATGCTGAGGGAAATCATATAAACATGGCATGAAGTCACACTTCTGCTAACACTCTTGGCTACCTACAGCCAGATATCTTCATAGTTGGCTTATTACAAGGCTAGACCCCAGCGCATGGGTTTGCAAGCCTCTCACTGCATCAAGAGGAGCTAGAAAGTAATCATAAGGTGCAATTGTTGTCTTGTAATGGAATAATTCAGGATAAATTTTATCATTGTTGTAGTCAGGTGGGTGCACATGTTCTAACATCAAGAAAATAAATAAACAGTTGCTTCATATAACATAGAAGAGTTAATCTCATTGTCTGCATCCATTCATTGCTTCAGCAGTGTCCCAGGAGCACAGGAATATAGAGTAAAGCTGACCTTTCCTTCTCTTTTTCCTTCGGTAGAGCTGACTTTTCCTTTTTTTCCCTTTCCTCCTCCATTCTGTCTTCATGAACTTGCAGAAGCTTACAGATTTTTTTAATTTTTTTTTTTTTTTTTTTTTCCCAGTGTACCTTACAACATAGTCACCTTAGATGTTACCAACAATATATGAAGTAAACAGAAATCCTGAGACAACCTGGACCAGTTATCATCCTAGGGATGCTCTTACAAGTTCAGTTTCTGGAAGAAAAGGAAATCTGGTCTTAACAGCACAACTTGGTGGGGGTGTGTGTGGGTGGAGACTGTTTATGAAAATACATGTGAATTATTTTTTAATTACTTGATTTTATAACATAATTAGGTTATATTTCTATATCATTCTTTATAAATAGATCAGGAATGTATTTTAAAAATCTAGATTCTCCTATTCAATTCCAGAAGATGAGACCCCTAGATTTTGTGATGAAGCTTAATGTTACAAGAAAACTAGAATTTGAAGCAATAGTGTGATAATGAGATTGGTAAGACTTGAAGTAAGTTTGAGAAGGGCTTTATATGAATGTTTTGATTCATGTTAAAACTTGTTTGATCTAATTTGGTATTAAGTAGTATCTTTCGTTAGCAGAAATCTTAAACCAGTGGGGGAAATTTCAGCCCCATGGATGCTCTGTGTGGAAAAGTAGGTATCTTTTTTAGCTCTTTTCCTTGTGGATGCAAAAGCACCTGTGAGGCATTGTCTGGAAAGTGCTATATTATATTATTTTCTATTTAGAGATGAATTCATGTAGTTAAAGCCTTGTCTGTTGAACTGAAAATGAACTCCTTGGGGCATACATCTGATGCCAGCAGGAATGAGTAATTTAGATCTTGAAGCCTATACTTCCTCCCCAGAGGATGAGGAGAAATATAAAAGTGTTTTAAAAATTATCCTTCACATTTGCATCTAGAGGAAAATACAGCAGCTCCAAATTATTTGATTTGTTCATTAATTGCTCAGCTATTGCTTGGAAAAAAACACAAAAGGGACAAAATGTAACCAAGCAACTCACCAGGTGGTATCGTGAAAAATTTTGAGCTATTAGGAGAGTGGATGTAAAAGAAAATGTATTGCATATTAATCCAAAATAAACAAGAAATAAAAATCAACTCATATTTAGGTCTGTAATCTTTAGCAGTATTACCTCATAGCATTTAGGAAGGAAAATGGAAAAGTGTGCATGTGTGGAACTGCAATAAACAGGAAATTTTATTAATATATCCTCTATGTCATAAAATGCGTTTGATCCGTCAGTAATTTTTTTGCATAGTCTTGCTGCTCAGATCGGAGTGTGAGTTTAAAGGTATGGCAACACTATGCAGACATGTAGGGTGGACTTACTAGTAGGAAATCATCACAGAATCTATTTTATTTAAAAGAGAACTTCCAAAGTTTTCTTCCAGAAAATCCACAGGTTTTCAAGCCCTGCTATCTGTGGCTTGCCTTGTTCTGCAATAGCATTTCCATTTAAATTGCAACTGCATGTCTAAACATAACAGCCTAATTTGGGTTCACAACTAGCTGGTTCAAAGACCCTTTACAGAAAGGCTACGTCACACAAGTTTGTGAGATGCTACTCGAATGAAAAAAAGAAACTAAAACCCAAAACCTTTTCTAGATATTTTTTTTTTGTTGTCATTGAAGAAGAGACCTCAGTTCACTTATGTTGTCGTAATCAGACAAACATCTGCTGGAAATAAAATACAGTGGAGAGGAAACAGTCTAGGAGATTTGTGGAGTGTGTGTAAGACAGATAACTCCCTGACACAGCAGGTGAGTACAGATGTGGTACTTGGGGACACGGTATAGTGGTGAACTTGGAAGTGTTGAGTTAATGGTTGGACTCAATGATCTTAGGGATCCTTTCCAACATAAATGGTTACAGGCTTAAGCTGTGCCAGGGGAAGTTTAGGTCGCATATTAGGAAAAATTTTTTTACTAAGAAGGTGCGTGGGCATTGGAACAGGCTGACGAGGGAGGTGGTGGAATCACCATTCCTGGAGGCATTCAAAAAGTGTGTGGATGTGGCACTTCAGGACATGGTTTACGGCTCATGATAATGTTTAGTAGATGGTTGGACCTGATGATCTTGAAGGTCATTTCCAAATTTAATGATTCTATGATTCTATAAAAGGTTGTATGATTCTATGATTCTTCTTTTTGATTTTTTTGCTACTTAAAGTTGTAGCTGCTATGCATAGCTTGGTCTCGTGTAACACACTAACTCAGACATAAAGCTTTGTATGCAAAACATACTATTACTACTTCAGTAATGTTTCAGGATGCTTCAGTCTAGCAGATGAAGATTCAGGTCTGGCAAAAACTATTTATTGTATGCTATTGTATGCCCAGAAATTTTATGTGTGAGTTTTCAGAAGCAAATGTTGTTACCTGCTTTCTTCATCCAAAAATCAGGCATCTAGAGTAAACTTTTGATAATCAAACAAGAGACACAGACTTTTCTGCAAGATTTTGGTTTAACCTTTTTTAAGAGTTTGAGTATAATCTATGCTACTCGATATGTCTAGGAGCTGGACATACAAGTCTGAACAATAATAGTTAATAGAGAGGAATAAGTACCCCTACAGGGCAAGAAATTTTACGCTAAAATAGGTATATAAGATAAATCAAATGAGTTGCCTTCTAAAAATGCTTGCTTCTATTTATTGGCTAAGAAGTGATCTTAAAGATACTACTGGAACTTTAATGCATAACTCTTAGAAGCCTGAAGTTTGTTGGGATGAATCCCACTCTAAAATACATTAACTGATTTACCCTTAGAGGTTTTGTTTTTGTTGTTTGTTTTTTTTTCCATTGGCCAAAGGGTTTATATAGTTAGCTCTACACAGATACTTAATTTTTTGGTGACTAAATTTAGATGAACTGAATCACATTCAAAATGAATCTCATATTTTAAATGCATGAGTGATCTTTACTACAAGTAGAAAAGAAAGGAGAGAAAAGAAGTAAATTAAGAATGTTCAGTAATGTTCCATACTGTCCAACTGGAATGCACGTCATGGTATGTTCCTATAATAAAAATATAGTGTTCCCCAAAGCATAATAATACAATCATTGTACATTTTGTTTGAATTGGAAAGTTTTCCTAGACATGTATCCTGTACAAGGCATTGTTAAAATAAAAAAAAATAAAATCCTCATTACAGACTACTGGAATAATAGATCCATTTTATCAGGGTTTACATGCCTATGACACCGTTAATGATAGGTTCTTGGCATCAGGACAAAGATCAGCATAACTTATGCCTGAGAGGAACTCTATAACATATATTAAGTTCAGTACCTCAGCAAAAGATGTATGAACTTTTTTTTTTTTCATTAAAAAGGAATTAAATCTTTATTCATGAATTATAGCTTGTCATGATGCATCTAATGTATCTTAACTTGTGCTCAGTGAGCAACTTGAAAGGTTTCTAAAAGCTTTGTATTAGGTCAGCGGAGTCTCCATTTTTAAGTGACAACCTGGTGCTGTCTGCTGTCTTCCCAGCTTCCACCAGGGTTTCAAGACTGTGATGCTGGCTTTCTTTTTATCTTTCTTTCCTTCTTTCTTTCCTTCTTTTCTTCCTTTTGGATGCTGGAGGAGGGGAATCTGCCACAATAAACTAGAAAAATCCATTCTGTCAAATTGCATGCCCTGCTGCTTCATCACCATTATTATAGTGAGGTTTTACATTAAAGTACCCTGGATTTTAAATTGAAAGTCAAATATAATTTGCCACTAGAAGCATGAAGTGAGTGACTAGAAAAGCTGATAGCTAGGCGCAGCATGACAAATTGGTATCTATCTAATAATGAGCCTTACAAGGTCATGGATCACTACAAACCTCTCTAGTTTTATGTAAGTAGAGCTGGACTACATTGTATCAATTGTTGTTTCGGGGGAAAGGGCAATATATTTTAGATTGGCCCATACATTTTCAGAGCTAAAGCTAGACAGGTACAATAAGTCCCTTTTTTGATAGGAAAAAAGCAGGGAAAGCAACACAAAAAGAGAGGGGGAGAATTTTGTAATTCCACACAGCCGTTTTCAGGATAAATTGTGAACAAACTGTTCCAGTATGTACGTTTAAGCTCTAGAGAGGAAAAACACCACAGATGTACAAAATTCTTAAAAAAAACTATCTTTAAGCGTGCGGTCATTTAATGGGATTTTTAGGGTAAAACATGAAATTGATTTGGTGTATAGAGCTGTATCAACAAAAAAAGGAGAGGAACAGGCATGTTACCACACTCAAAGTAATGTTATTAACAGGAGACTATTGCAACATTTGAAACATTCAAATCACTTCTCAGTATGTATTAATCAATAGGATCCTAGTGGAATTGATAGAGATACGACTACTTATGCCATGAGGTAGGTGGTTTGATATCATCAAACATATCCACTAAATTTGTGCAGCTGGCAAATGTTATCGTTTGAGACTTACACTCAGCTGAGATCATTTACTAGGAGTTGCTCTTCTGGGACACAAAGACCTTTATCAGTTTGTCTTATGACATTATTTTTATGTGCCTTTATGAGACACTGCGTAGGATTCATGTACCATAACTTTGGCATCTAAAATGTAGTTCATTGTTCTAAGTTCCTTTGCATCACTGTAGTGGAATAGATGGCTATCGTCTTTTGGAGGTGTTGAACTCTAGACAGAGATTATTTTACTGCAAAATAGGCCTGTGGGACAGATAAGATTGTCTGATAGAAGCTAGAAGGCCTTCTGGCAATAAGTGGAGCCTAGAACGGAAATTGGGCTTCATCACCTATCCTTTAGATGTCTAAAGCTGGATAAAACAGTTCCTCTACTATTTGCCTGTCTTCTCACCTGTCTCACCTAACATAACCGAAAAACAGTGAGAACTGGAAATTCACTGTAGAATGAAATATGTGAAGGGCAGAGGCTGGAAGGTGTGTGATTGGGGCAGAAGTGTGACACAGGGGAAAAATGTGTCAGGAAACTGCCGCTGGAGATGACTGCTTCTCTCACCCGAGGTGGAGGATGATTCAGCCGACCTAATTGAAACCACCCATGTGCCTCATTTGGCCAGACCAGTGGCCATACTACTTTTTTTACAGAGGACTGTCAATTTACCTGGGAGATTATTTGTTATTTGCTGTCCCTCTGTTGTCTTAGAAATAGGATAGTGGTAGCATTGTTAAAGTAACAGACAGTGAAGATGCCTCCCTGTAAAGATGCTGTCTATTGAAAACAAAAATGCAGAAGTTGTGATCATGTTAACAGTTCTATCTATGGAGTCTAACTTTATAAAGTATCTTGTTTAATCTATTTCCATGTTGGAGGTCTCTTGTTTAATCTCTGCTATGTCACGTAAAAGGGAGGTAACTGCAACAGCTGTGGCCACAAACAACATATGCAATGGTTACAATTTTATTTCCTTGTGCAATGAACCTTTCAAAATGCTAGGAGTCTGTTAGCTGGAAATGGCTGATGTTTTCCTGTAATTCGCAAAAGGGACACATTGTGCTTTTCCTTTTAATTCTTCTAGTTTTCCTGGTTTCCTTTAACCCACAATGAAAAACACAGAATGATGCATAAAACATGGGAGAAACAACAAAATCATCGGTACAATTATTTAACCTAAAATTCACTGAAATAAATAGAAAAGACTGTTGCTGATTACTTCTTAAACAGATCCCCAATCTAGTACTGGGACCCAAGAACAACATACTGCTCAATGAGTTTTCTTTTCAGGGGGCAAGTAGTCAAATCAGAGTCAGTGTGTGGAAGAACTGTCCCTTACAGGCACAGCATGGCCCCCAGAGGAGGAGATCCATGAGCAATAAGCAGCATGATTTATGAGAATAAATCTTATCAGACAAATTTGATTTCTTCTTCTGAAAGCATTATCAAATAAGCAAATGAAAGGAAAATGGCAGACCTAATATAGTTTGACTTCAGTGAAGCATTTGATATAGCATCCATGAAAACTCGTACAATGAATTCAAATTGTCAAATATGCGCACTGTCATATGGATTGAAGATTAGCTCAAAGGCCATAAACACAGAATATTGATGGATCAAGTTGAAGGGAGATACATAGTCATTTACTGCAATGCTGGTACTAAATCAAGACTTGTTTTATGTCTTCATTCCTGATTTGGTAAGGAGAATGAGTCAGCTCATTAACAAAATTTACCCATGATATAAACTGGGAGGTGTTTTGAATGCCCTTACAAATGAATAAAACAATGTGTCAGAGACTGATGTGATAAAGCAATAAATAAATGGTAAAAGTACAAGGCACCACTGCTGGTATAATTCGAAGCAAATATTTAACAAGTATTTAACCATCTGGAAAAGACGAGAGAATAAAATATAATTGTGACAGATAATAGGCACAACTTGAAAGGCCAACAAAAAGGGCAAGTGAAGTTATAGGTGCGTATGTATTATTGCCTCATGGAACAAGGTGATATAGTAATATCTCAGAAGTGTAATTTGATTTTGAGCACAGAAACAGGCCTAGTCTATACAGTTCTTGCACTCAAAACATAAAATCAGGTTCTTGAAATGATTAATGAAAGGAACTAGATGTAACTGAAGTGATGGTGAAATGGTCAGATGCTGTGAAGAAAGATTAAAATGGATAAACTATAATGGACTAGACAAAACCCACTGAATTTGTACATGTATTGAAATACCTTTCTGCCCTGAATTTATTAATCAATATGAAGATGCTTAGACTACTTTATAAGAAGCTCTCCATGTATGATTAACTGAAAAAGCGTAGGATACTTGGTAGTCTCCAAATATCAAGAGTACAAATCTCAAGGACAGAGAGGAGTTTTGTGTGATGTGGAAAAGTGTGAATAAGAACAATGGGAGGAAGTTGATAAAAATATTATTAAGGTGATTACAAGAAATATTTATTTGCTGTATTAGAAGTATATTGTGAAGGGTCAACACTGCATGAGTAGATACACACTTTGCCTTTCACCTTAGTGATAGCATCCTGCCCTTGTAACAAATGTTTCTTCTTTAAGTGTAAATTTCGTATAGTGGGAAGGGTGGTAGAGAGATAAAGTATTTGGGACCATACCATCTCCCATATGCAGAGTCTTTACCACCACAGATGGCACACCAAATGCCAAGTCCTAGAAATACTACTGAATTATTACCTTCCAAACATGAAGCAGACTAAATCAGCATAGTATATAATAGATCCTCCTGCAAATGCTTCCAAAATTAAGACTAGGTGCCTTTTTTTTTTTTTTTTTTTTTTTTTTTTATACAAAGCCCAGATGGTACATACGAACCAACTGTGAAGTGCATTGCTGGCATGATGTTTAAACCTCACAAAGATGTATGCTGGTATAACAAATTGCTGTTATTTGCAAATGAAAGACTGAATATATGAAAGAGATTCCCAAGTAGGAATATTTAAAATGAAAGTATAACATTTAATGTCCAAGCTTGTGGAAACCTAACTTGAATTCTTGCAGAGAGAACCCGACAGTGGAGTAACCAACCAATACACTTGAGATCAGTGCCTCTGTTGACTAAGTAGAGGAAAAAAGAGTGGAGGTGATGAAATGATTTTCAGTCTAACATTTGAAGAAAATGAGGGCTTTGTGTTTGCACTACTTTGTCAGCCTGTCTTCTCTTCAAAATCTGTTAAATCTATTAGGTAGTTTCAAGTAGGAGGTGAGGATGTCTAAAGACTAATGCTAAATAAAACAGGAACCAGGCAGATCCATGATTTTACCATAAGTGCCACAGGTTAATTCATCATAACGGGGGACTGAGCAGAGGAGAAAATTCCTAACGCTGCTTTTGCTATATCATGGAAGTCCTTATAGACTTCCCTCACTGAGAATGCAGGAAAACAGTATTAATGGAATCAAAAGTTTTGTAAACTAACAAGGAGATTACCTGGATATAAGCATACTTTAGACAGCCGTGTTTTCCTTGTTCAGACTCTTTGTAGCTCTCAATGTGCAAACTAAAGATGAAGCTTTTCCCATGGCACTCATAAGTTGCTTCTCGGTCTCTCTTTTTCTCTTTTTCTCTGTCTTTTTTTTCTCCTTTCTTTCATTTCCCTTCTCCCAGCTATTCTTGTGGATATTCTGATGCCTATTAGTGAGCGAAGTCAGGCTACGTCCATAATGCAATTAATTTAAAAAGTTAGTTAGGGATAAAGCAACAGTTCAAAGACAGCACAGTCAGGAGGCTGGATTGAGTAGCTCTATTCTGGCTTTAGGAAAGAGCTGTGAAGACTAAAAGATTTATTTGAGCTAGGGTAGAATTCAGTGAAAATTAAACATTCACCACTATGCCACTACTGTGCCTCTGGCATTAGAAATGGGAATATATCAAAAATTAGGACAATCTCTAGGACCATGAGTGGTCAATTAGTATTTGCTTTTTGGTAAAAACAAAGACATGTATATTGCTGATACTCTATCAATAAAATATGACAAGTTTAGATGATCAAATTAGTTGTTTTTTTGTTTGTTTTTTTTGTTTTTTTTTACTCATCTAGGCATATTTTTAAAAGAAGAAAAGTATCACAACATGTTATGGTCATCAGGCTGACGATGTATGGGAAGCTGCTAAGAGTGGCTGTAGAAACAAAGACTAGGTTTGTTCTCTGGGTCAAGATTTTTTGAATTATATATATTCAGATGTGTGACTGCATATTGTCAACTTGTACTTTTGCAACAGGTGTAAATACTTAGGAAAGGTACCCTATACATGTTATACATTTAGTTCACACTTTTCTGTACTTTAAAGTATGTCAGCTTATATAACTTCGGCCTCTTTGAACAAATTTAAACCATGTGTCATAACATCTGATGCTACTGGAGTACTGTTGGCTTAACTAACTGTTGAACATTTTGGGTCCTTTAAACATAAAGGTCATATCCTCATGCAGTGACATCAGTGGAGGTACCCCAATTTACACCAATCGAAAACATGGTTTAAAATATTTTTGTGGCCAGGATTTCTCATAATAAAAGACTTGGCAAATCCGAAAGCCATTATTTTAATGGCACTGCAGACAGCTATTGTTAGCCATGAGACACAGTTCTAGGGTAGTTATGGTATTATAACATTACTTTATATTTCAACTTTCCTCAGCTTAAATCACCATCATTGAAATGTAGGTGTTTACCTTGCTCCCATCTAATCAAATACCTTAAATAGAGAGTGCAGAACAGGAAAAGAAACTCTGCTACTCCAAATACCTGTATTTAGTACTCTTTACATTTTAAAAGTCTCATCTAGGAATAAGGCAGTGGACAACTCTGTGAGTATTCACAGTGATAGGATTTGACAGCATTCTGCACTCTGTTGCCCTGGACAGCATTTGATTTTGCCTACATATAGGCTACTGGCTGTAGCTGAGGTTAAAACTGATGGATAAATTGAGACAAAACTTGAAAACTGGGATCCCTAAATGAATTTCTGGTACCTATTTCAACAGAAGTTTAAAATGGAGGCTATGGGGAGTGATGTTGCATATATGTTGAACTCTTAAGCCCCATGCTTTGAACGAGAGTCATGTGCCAGCTGGTACAGTGTCTGTTTGGATTACAGACTGCATTTTATGAGACATGGGTACCCAGCTTACACAAAGGTCATGTCTGTCATTGAGGTCCAGGCATGTGTCTCCCCACCTAGGGAATTGGGCTACATTCTCCTCTCCTGACAGGTGATGAAATCAGGAGAGAGGACATTTCAGGACAGGGTCTACTGAAGGACATCTGGGGTACTAAACAGCGTAAAACTTTGAAGGATCTGTGGTTTTCAGAGGTGTATGGGAGAGCAGAGCTCCTTCCTGGGCTCTGTAATACTTGTGTGTGGAGCAGAAGGGTAAAATCACAGCTGGTCATGTGTCCCTTGTGACGGGACTGGCTAGAATTGCATCTGTCTTTTTGTCACCAGTTTAGGTGTGATGTTTACAGATTAGCTGAAACAGCATCTAAAATCATCACCACCACAACGGTAAAAAAAGACTCGGAAGGAGTAATGTATTACTTGGAAAATGCAAGAATGTGAGATTTTAAGTTTTAAAGGAAAGCTTTCAGGTTTGGTTGGACTCAAAATGGGTCAGGTTTTTTTTTTTTACCTCAGCTTCTATAGCTTTATGGAAAGATTTATTTGTCTTAGCACAGCTCTGCAAGTGTAAACTGGATTGTTGCTTGTTCATGCATCCTGATTAAGGGTCTTACTGTCAGTTCTGTTTCTTTCTGCTGAGACTTGAAGTGTTGGTATTAAGTACTTGCTATATCATGATGGTACTGTTTGTCTGAAATTGAGCTTGGAAAATGTGGAAGAAATTGACAGGCATTCTGGCAAGTCCTGAATTACTTTTCAATACAGCTGTGTTCACTGCCAAAGGGAGTAGTCCTTAGGGGGTTTTATGATTAGCAGCAAAATATCCTTGCTTGTCTTAAATCCAGGAAGAAGGGCTATAGGTCCACGACAGTGTGGGATTCAGGTGTCTCACTGGGCTAAAGGGACACATATTAAACCTGTACTGAACAATTGGCCAGTTTTCCCGTTCGCAGGGTAATTTGGGAATGGATCTTCTCCGTTCATTTACTAATATAACTTACAGACCCAAACCACGTGCTTATGAATGCAGATATCTGCTATTTGCCCGATCTATTCTCCCATTCTGTTTATGGACATTTAGAGCTTCAGGCAAATAGTGAGGGAAACTGCCACGAAACTCAGAGGGCCAATCACACCCTTTGAATAAAAAATAATGCATGCTGAATAGTCAAAGGCATAACTAAATTAAACGTTTGCAACAGACAAGCTGATAGGAAAATGTACAAAGCATTTCAATGAGTTAAAGAAAATGAACACATTTGTGGGGATCATAATATTTTCACTAATAATCTGTCAACCAAAAAAAAGGGTCTAATTTGTTAGCTAAAATGTTTCCCAAGAATAGTTTGCCTAGGTCTAGCATGAAATGACATATTGAATTCAATTCCATTCTGAGTCATTCCTTTGAAAGAAAATATTTTGCAGCTAGTAAAATATCCCTGAATAATCATAGAGGTCAGAAGCTGTGACCTTGTTGTATTACATGTCTATTTACAGTTTGCTCTGACTGCAGGTTGTCAAGTACCTGCTCTACTGGAAGCACAGAAATCACAATCCTCCGTATTTGACATTATGTAAAAAACCCAAGCATCTTCTTTTTTTCTCCTCATTTAGTCAATTGTTTTTCTTAGCATATGTAAGGATCCTAGCCCATTCAATGATTCACCCACCTTGTATGGTGCTGAATATTTAACGATACTTAACTGTGTCACTTACCACGTTGTTTCACCAAACTTTTCTCATTTTCTGTATATTTGTTCTTATTTGCCAAATTGTCAAGGTTCCAGTATAGAAGTACTGAATCTAAGCATATAAAAATGCTTAAGTTACTGCGGGAGAATGCATTGTGGTAATTTCTCCCTTCTAGTCTTTCCAAATCTCCTCAGGGTTGGTAACTCTTTTTTTTTTTTTTTTTTTTACTTTTTTTTATTGAACATGCTTTTCTTTCCAGCTTCTCCGTTTAATTTGAGCAAATTTGATAGCCATGGGCATTTTGTTTTATTTTTACCATCTGTTTTCCATTTTTATTAAATAGTTGTAGTTTATTGTTAATTGAAATTGCAAATTGGCCATATTATGTTTATGCTATAATAATAGCATCTGGATTTAAAACTGTGGGAAAGATTGCTTCCCAACTGTTCTCACTATATATGGACCTAGAGCCTTAAAATTACACCTGTCCTACGGGGGATTTCCTGCCCTTTGGGTTGATCTCTGAAATAGCCGAGGTTTTGCTTGAAAAATAAAAGCCTTCACTTTCTGTTTGAGGAAAGAAAGGTTAAGGTTCCAGGACAGTAGCCTCAAACACTTTGAAATAATAGAAGTCTCTCACAGTAAGATGGAATCTTTCAGGGCCTGATCCAAAACCTGCTCCTTATTTCTGGAAAAAGCCAGCTGCACAAGAAACATATGCTGAATTGCAAATACCTTCAACCAGGCTTGAGAGAGGTTTTATTCTGCAGTCTTTCACAGTCCAGCATACTGTTTCTAGAGACATTAGAGAGGTATTAGTATGTCTTGTGGGGCTATTGAACACTGTAAACTTCCCCGATGTATCACAATTACAGGAACACCTGTTCTAAGTAACATTTTGCTGAGCCACCGTGAGAATTCAGTGCTCAATAGCCCTCAAAATTTCTCATTTCTTTCCTGTGGTGAGGTGCTTTAGTGACTTCTTTCTGGACCATAATAGAAAACTCTTAAGGTCAATGGTTCAATACGTCTTAAAGGACAACTTGCCCTCTCTCCCCCCGTTTCTTACAAGTAGTGACTTTTCAACACAATTGTGATTCTTTGCTTACCAGTGTCTATTTCTTCATCTCTTTATTTCTGTTGTGCAGAGCTGAGGAAGAAAAGAAATAAGTAGCAAATTAGTTACTGGTATATCCATTAAAGTACACAGGTGCTATAACAAAGGAAGGAGAATTTATAGGAGAGAACAAATGTATGTAGATAATTGTGAATAAGAGAAGTTCTGTGAAATAGATGCTGAGTCCTGACAAACTTGGAGAAGTCCTGTGAAGTGAGTGAGAGCCCTGATTCTGGATGGAATCGGTGGGAGACACCAGTTCCCCGCACATTAATGGCCACGGTTAAACCCTGGATTCTAGATACATTCTATGGTGCTCCATGTCTCATTCAGGTCTCAAAATAAAGGGCCAAGCTTTTAGAGAACAAGATGCTAATCACTGAGTGATATTGAAAATTTCACTCACTCTCTCATAAGCTGCACATTCAGCTCCTACAGGGAAGTACTCTGGCTCATGTCTAGAGCATTAAATGAAGGGTTGACCTTGTCCTTTTTTTTTCTTTCTTTTTTTTTTTCTTTTTTGTATGGGGTAAAAAGAGAAAATTTGTAAAAATTACATTAATCAAAGGCACTAGGGAAAAGTCACCAAAAAAACTATCTATAAATAGTATATGGGATGAAGGAGACTGTTCTCTGTTCTCATGTTATTTTGGACAAGATACTTTGCTTCTTTTTCTTCCCATCCTTCATCTTGCACTTGTCTATTTGTGCTGAAAGAGCTGGAGATAAAGACTGACTTTTTCTGTGTGTTTGTACACTATCACACATATATCTTACTTGGTCTCATGGTACACTTTTTCAGTTAGAGTCTTATATTACTAGATGAAAGTTATGAGAATGGATAATGGGAGAAAAATCAACCAAACATCGAAAGATGCATTAAAAGCAATAAACAGGCACCTGTGGTGGGCACAAGCACCTGCTTCTTCTCCAATGCATGATAAAAATCACTTATTCTGCCAGCTATAACTCTAAACATAAACTAAATGGGCCCCAAACTGGAACTGAGTGAGGTAAAAATATCAGTATGTCTAACAAGTGTCACCTTTTTTTCTCCTCCTAGGTGATCGGTGGACTGGTCTGGATTTAAGTATTTCAGTATTTCTAATTGTGTGAGGAAAGGTTTTTGTGTTTGAGACCCTTTGAACCTAGTAGGGTGTGAAGGGTTGGGTATATCACCTTGCTTTGTCCTTTTAAAGAGGAGGGAGCATATCAGGTAAGAATACTGATGTGTAAACATCTACCAAGTTCGTGTTCAAAAGGAAAATAGAGATTTTCTTGGATGTTCCTGTCCATAAAACCTCAAGAGTGAAGATTATGAAGATTATAAAACCAAGAAGTGTGAAGACTTAATTGATTGTTCTGATAGCAGTGAACCCAGAACATATCAGTAAAAAACACGATATGAAAAGATGTTTTCTCTAAGTTTCTATGAAAATCGACCAGACAGATTTACTTTGATTTTATAAAGTAATCCATCATTTAGAATGTTAAGGAAAAGATTTCCCTTTGTGGCTATGAGGGAAACAATAGGTATTACCAAGTTACTGTGGGGTTTTTTTATGCGCTTCAGTTATGTAATGTGACACTTGAGTCATCTTCAGTTACAAAACTGTAGTCATTAAAGTGTAGCATGTTTAAGACTACTATATCCTGGAATTCACTGATCCGTGCAATTGCTGTCACACTGGAGAAGGCAATCTTTGACTTGACATTAGTTTCTTGTCCTTCCATATTGTAAATGACATACTGTCTTTCCCTTTGCATTTTATTTGCAGGATCATGGCATTTTAAAGAAACAGAAAAAAATCTTGTTGGACTGTCAATCATTGACCTGTCTTGAAAGACTTTTCTTCTGTTCAGGGAATCACAACAGCCACCATTTCAGGCATATTAGCTTTTCAAGCACTTCAGTGTAAGTATTATCCGAAATTTCATCTGACTTCTCAACATGGAACAATATAGGAGTTTAATGAAAGTCCTGCACGTGTAA
This sequence comes from Baryphthengus martii, assembly GCA_013396935.1. Taxonomy (NCBI): domain Eukaryota; kingdom Metazoa; phylum Chordata; class Aves; order Coraciiformes; family Momotidae; genus Baryphthengus; species Baryphthengus martii. The sequence goes on along the minus strand of VWZK01018826.1, from coordinate 47,321 downwards.
CTCCTCGCAGGGAGCAGTTGAGCTAGTAGTTAAGATCTCAGTTAAGATTTTTAATTTCTGGGTTTGATTTCTACCTCCTACACACATTTTCTGTGACGCTATCACATTGTGCCTTTCAATATTTCTGGGAGAGATTAAAAATCCTGTAATTCACTGGAAAAAAACTACTCTCACAACTCCTGTCTCTGAAGAATAAAGCAGTTATCTGATGAGTATTAGTCTTTATGGGGATGAATAAGGGATCCATGATGAAGCAGCTTTTCTTTCCTAGCCTCTGTAACCTGGGAACAATAGTTTCCTATGTTAGAAAACACTATGATGGTAAAATCTGAGATCTTTATAGAGCCTATGTTGCATTCCTTGTTAGTTTCTAAACTCTCTCAGGGTTCTGTAAAAATACCAGCCAAATTCATTAGTGTTCTGGTCTGCTCAGAAACAACAGTGATGGGAAATAATATGGTTATAATTCAACATGTCTGGGGTGGGGTAGGGAACACTTTTAATTTCCCTTTACTACTAGTGATGGATTTTTGCAGCTTCACCTTTCTGTGCTACTGATCCCAGTAGTCCCAGGCTCTAAACAACAAACAGCTTGACTTGCAGAAACTTTCCACTCCCTCTGGGGAAGACCACAAACTTACAGCATATTTTAAACTGTTGTTCGATTTTCTGAGGGGAGAGAATTGTCTCTAGGCACAAATTAGTGCTACCAGTGGAAGATGGAGTTCAGCTGTTTATGTACTAATATGCAGCAATTATGATAAAACAAAACTCATTCTGAAATTCTGCTGTAACTATGGTAACCTACATTCAATGTATCCCATTAAAAATATAAAAAAGGCTCCCCAGCAGGAGATTATTTATTATCTATTATTGATTGATGAAGGTTCCAGACTGTGAAAAGTGGTTAATATATTTTTTTTTTATGATGAAACACATTTGTTAAACTTTCCTTTTTATTGATGATTATTGTCTGTTTAAATAGCATCAGATAGCTATCATTAATTCTTTACATCTATTTTGAATCATTTCCTTTCTTCATTAGAAGGTGTCCATTTTACAAAAGATCTCTGAGAAATTCCTTTATTAACTTTCTTTTATCTGATTTGTAGTCTGGGACATTTTCATTAGTATTTGACTGAAACTTGACAAAGAGTTTACAATCCCAAATGCAGTTGGTATACTTGGATCATTTTAGTTCTAATAATAATAAAACCTCAAGGATTCAGCTGTTTGAAGAGGAACAAACAAGTTATGCAGATATTCTGTTGCTTTATTTGCTAGATGTTATGGATTCCAAGTTATTTAAGTTAAATGTCGCAAATTACCCATGAAGCAAAAACTTTTGAAATTCAGATAACAACAATAATATCAAAGCATAGTGAGATGTCTAGCTGGGAATGAGAGAGACAAAAATGGTAGCACTGGGTAGGTGCATTAATAAAACACTTCCTATGCCCAGAGAGGCTGGCCTGCTCCTTGCAGCTCTCTGTAGAGATCCGTGAACAGAGATGCTGGAGGTGGAAGAAGGATAATCATGCTGCAGGACAACCCCTCAGGCTGACTAGATGCAGGATTTGAGCTTGATCTTTTCCTATCAAAACTGCTTCTAATACAGAACTAGCTCAGCCGTCTCCACAGGACTCTACTAGTTTAGAGAAACTGAGAAGAATTCACTTGGAGATTTGAACCACCAAATGCGAGCTGTGTGCCTTAGTCCATGCTGCAGTCAATAGTAATTTAATCCACACAGTTAACGGAGGCTAGAAAACAGTTCATCTGACTGTCAACCTGGGTTGCAATTTAGCTGCTTGAACATGGCCAGTTAGAGATGCTTGAGAAACTGTTGGGTGTTTCACCTTACAGCTGCTGGTCTAACAAAGCATTTCTCTCCTGTGTATGTTCCAACATGGAATCTTCCAAGTATTTGAAGCTATCACAGATACCCTGAAACCATTTTAAAAGGAATTGGACATCTGCATGCAGATCTGCATCTGCAAGTGACATTGAATGCAGCACTTGATGTCTGCTCAGCAGAATGGGAGCTTGGAGGTATGGGAAGCAGATGACATCCACCTAAACACAACTTTATTTCAAGCCAAATCCCACTCATGCTATATATTCCATGGCTTTGCAGGCATGACACAAGACAAGGGAGATATGATCTATACCTTTGCAACTTCCTGATAGAGACAATATTCTGGCTTCTCTTGTCTGCATTTAAACCAGACTTTTCCTTCATCTGAAATGCTAAGTCAGGTGTGCCAGAATCGGGGCATTACACAAGTGATAACATGTTACTGCATTAGCTGATACATCATGTAGGAGAGATACCAAAGGAGATCTAAAGCAATATTGAAAAAGCGTCATGGAGAATTATTTTCTTATTTTCAGATCACAACTGAAATAGTTGGTAAGATTCTGTCAAAAACATATATTGATATTTTATCTGCTGTAGAAAAAAACCTTAGGACTTCAGCAATGTATTCCGCAACTATACACTGGCGATGGAAAGAAGTTTTCTCTGAGCTATGCCTATGGTAATATAACACGGCGATTCATATTCAGATCCACATACCTTTATCTGTGCCATTTTACTTTTCTCAAAAGAGGAGAAAAAATGGAAAATTATGATGATAGAAGGTGAAAAAAAAATAATAGGAGAGATATTTTTATTTTATTTGCAACCCAAACTGTCTATCTGCTTGTTTGGCTTTGTTGTATGAACTCACTCTGAAGTGATGATACGGATTACCAGGCTGTTGTCCTGAATAAAAAGTGCCATCGTTAATTCTCTTTTGCTGCAGCTATGGGCCATTATTTCCAATAGCTGTAGCTGTCACTTCCAGTACTGCGACCCATCAAGAAATCTCTCAGGAAACTGAAAGAGTTTACACAATGGCCTGGCAAGAATATAATTTACAGGGTAACAGAAGGTGCAACTGCCTACTAGTCTCAGATTTATTCCTCATTCCTATTGCAGAGCTTAAATAAGTACAAGGAGAAGTTCTTTTCCTGCTGTTGAGCAGTCCTCCTGCCACTCCACGGTGAGCTTGAGCACCTCAAGACCGTATATCCTCCATCCATTAACTGCCTGCCCATCAGGATTGCAACCTTCTGCAGGGCACTGGTAGCACACCGTGCAGGAAATGTCCATTGCCCCAGGGCACCCAGGGGTGAAAATAAAACTGCAAAGCAAAAGGATGAAGGAGGAATTTGTATCTGGTTAGCAGCAAATATGAAGGGGAAGGAGAAAAGAGAAAAGAAATAGCATCTAATGGTGAATGTCTGGGACTAAATATTCCAAAAAGCGACTGAATTTTTTATTAGTATTATTTTTCCTTGAGTACTTTAATTTTCAACAAAACTCTTTTGGTCTCTGGCTTTTTTTTTGCATCCACAATAATGATTTCAAATGGGACGCACATCTTCCAAAGCTATTAATTTGCTCACACCATTGGGATATATTTAGGTACTATATAAGAACCTGTGTTACTCAAGTCACACCAGGTGATGGAACGAGCACTTCTTATACCTGTGCTTCAGATGCTGGGAAATGATCCTCTGAAACTGAAATCTGAGCTTACTACTATTGGGATTCCTGAAGCTGAAAAAACACTTGTGATAGGTATCTTTTTTGGGAAGCTTTGTCTTGCTTTTCCTTCAAAAATAATATTTAAAAAGGCTATGGCTTTTTCTTTTTGCACTCTTTTTTTTTTTTTTTTAGTATATAGCGAGTTGTGAAGAGCTTTTTGTGAATATGTGGTAATAGAAACTGGTCCATGCACCACCATGTACATTTTTGTTCCTTAAATCTAAATGCAGCTGTTAGAATCGGATTCTCTGTGTAAAAGAAAAACATACTTCACAGATAATTCCTCTGAATACTCCTTTGTCTTTCCTATTTGTGCATTTGCCACTAGCTGAAGGTATACAGAAAACAATTGCAAAAGGAGGAATAATTACAGACCAAATTAATTTGCTCTATAATACTACTTACATCCCATTTTAAAAAAGCTCTTTTTATCTATGTATATGTATTATGGCTGTCATGTAACTCTCGGGTCTGTATTGATGGTTTCTAATATCTTCATGGATTTAGTTGAAAGACTGGGACCTAAGCTTGGCAGCCTCTTATTTTTATAGAACGTCCATCGATTTGAATAATGGCTTCATATAGCTACTCAAATATAAGTAATAGCTCCTAGTGTGTAGGCCTGTATCTGTGTTTAACCTTACTTCCTTCAAAACATACTGGATTTCTTTAATAGATCTGTTTGGTTCAGAAATCAAAATGTATTGCTACTGGAATTAACTACTATTTACTAATTTAATTCTACCAGCCTCATTTGCTTCCCCCTTTCCACATTATTCAGTATATTTTATCCTGTCTCTACAGTGCTTCTGCTACTGCTGAAGAACAATCAGCAGCTATGCTGTGTTATTGTACTATTTCTTATTACACAAAATTAAGAAAGTAAGAATTAAGAATTACTAAGAGATACTACAACATATTATGAAAGCAAAGAAAAAAAAAAGAATAGAATTGAAATTATAATGAAACTACAACGACTTTCCAAAGCTCTTGTAGTAAATGCAATCATCGTTAATGAGACTGTACACAGGCAAAATATAACCATTAGCATAGCTGTTAAAGTATTATATATATATTTCAAATTCCTTGAAACAGGGACCATCTTTATTCCTTCTGACACCTCATGATACTTACAAGTCTTAAAGAATAGCGTATAACATCAGATAATGAAAACAAGCTATAATATGGCCAAAATTATAGAAGAAATGGATTATTCATTTTCACTTCTGAAAAACATGCACTGATAGAAAGCTGAGTGTTTCTGTCCATCTAAACATCTACAAGAAATGCAAAGGAAGTTAAATTAACATTTTTTAGGATATGTCAGAAATTTAGTTTTTTATACACATATAATACAACTTCAAACGTATTTTTCTTTGCAGCCCAGTTCAGTTTTGAAGTTTTGCATGGCATATAAAGTTAGTATTATATGAGAGCCACTTTTGGAATGGAAATAAGAATTCTGTTTGAAATGGTAAAGAATTTCCATTTCACTCTTTTTTGATGGCTGTTTATAAGGAAAGCTAAGTCAGTTTATAAGGAAAAGTAATAAATATATCTATGTTTTCACAAAACATTTTGTGTTTTTTCAACAGGTATTTTCTGATGAAAAACTGTTATAACAGCATATCGCCAGAAATCTTTTCCTGTAGCCATCACACGTGTACGGGTTTAAGGAGTGAGGGAAGGAGCACAAATACCTAGATGAACTTTAATCTTATTCTTACTGACTTGAAAATAAGATGATATAATCTATTGTGATTCTGCTACTTGAAATACAAAAGTCAAAATTAATCTGTACCAGGCCATGTTTCAAAATCAAACAAAATTTAACCTGGAGAAACAACACTGTCAGCGTGGAATATTATGGGAATGATCAAAATTTCAGGAAGGAAAGTCAAGCTCTGAGAGGATCATTCTACTTTTCAGCACTGTATAGTTTTCCAGGTACATCTTGCCACTGAAAATATTACCCTTGAAACACTGTTGTTATGTTTATGTCATGAAAGTGAAAGTGGCATAATTCACAGAGCCTCAGGCAACAGTGAATTACCAAGGACTTCCATATAAGTGAGTGAAATATAATTACACTTTTCAATAGGTGAGGCAAAATATATTTTGGGTAAAGAAAGGACAGTAAAAACAGTATAAGAAACAAATTGACTGTGCTGTATATTTATCATTAGGAAGGAAGGTAAATGAATGCATATGAAAGTAGGAGCCCAGCTAACCTTTTACTGCATAGCTGAGGACAAACTTAGCTTGACATTTAAAAGAAAAAAAAAAGAAGTTTAACTTCTGCTAGTGATGTTATATTAGTGATTTCTAAATCATCAAGCAGATTGCTGTTGTGAGACACTCTGACTGTGTCAGGATGTGGGTGAGTGCACACACATGCACGTGCATACACACTCCTGAAGATGCACTCCTAAACCTAATTTTTGTATGCAGGAATCATTTCTTAAGGCTGAGATATAACTCAGCTATTCATCTGTATGTGTTTCACCCTAAGGCACAGTACCTGACATTTTTCTTACGTTTTGCATGTCTCTGGGTGGGATAAAACAAAGAAAACCAAGCTTCTTTCAGTAGAGCATCCATTTACTTCCCATGACTTAGCTCATTGTGGTATTCTGTGGTAATTTAAACATATCTGTGTTACCTCTCCAGGGCTTTTGGTGCTAAAACATTTTCATCCTGGAATTTAAACTGATACCTACCTCTTGTTTAAGCTACCATTGAAATCAGTGGAGCTTTCACACCTTACTGTTTTGCCCTGTGCAATCTCATTTCTCTGCTTCCAGACACAGAGTGGAAAAGTAATTCCCACAGATATTAAGTGAAGTTAGTGGACTGAAGTCAGGTCTATTTGAATATCCCACAGTAGGAGAAATAATTCTCATGTTAGTAACATACTGGCATTGCATTCCACTATGGACATGATTACCTTTTATGGTTTTGTCCTCGCAAGGGTAAACCCAACAGAGCTATCAATACAATTGTGATATGGTTAAGTACAGTTATGATAAGAAAGAAATATAAAGTAAAATTCTGTTTAAGGATGACATTTCAAAGTAAAATTTACTATCAAAAAGTAGTATGTAAATAGAAAGTCTTAAAACAAAAATTAAAAAATCACTTAAAATCACTTATAAAAGTGAACAAAATTTAAGAACTGTGATTTAATGAACACCTGTTTTTCCTCAAATGATTTTTCAATGCCGGTATAAACAACGAAGACTTCCTACTGAATATAGTTTCAACTGTAGCATCCCAGCTGAGGGGAAGAAAATCTTTCTGACACATAGATTATATAACTATAGAGATCATATTTGTCAAATTGTTTTGGCTTTTTTGTCCCCAATCCCCTCCCCAAATAACGACACAACGAGTAAAAGCTGTGGTGAGTGTGCACATACACTCTACTCCTGAGCATTTTTTTCTTCACTCATGTATAGGAATTGTTCATAAAGTATTTCTTCAAGCAGGTACTTCCAAATGCAAAATCTTTGAAAATTACAGGTATTACTTGCATCAGTAAGTAAAAATAGGTCAGTAGGTCATCTACTCCATCCCTGCTCAAGTAGGACCACCTACAGCCAGTTGCCCAGGACAATGCCAGCAAGCTGTGCGCTGTGCACAGTCATCGTCACAGGAAAATGTTTCCTGATGTTCAGAAGGAACTTTCTCTGTTTCACTTTGTGCTTGTCGCCTCTGGTTTTATCACTGGGCACAGCTGAAGAGAGTCTGGTTCTGTCTTCTTCATTCCCTCCTGTTGGGTATTTGAACATATCAGTAAAATCCCCCCATGAGCCTTCTTATCTCCAAGCTAAGCAGGCCCACCTTTCCCAGCCTCGCATACATGAGGTATTCCTGTCCCTTAATCATCTTTGTGGCCCTTTGTTGAACTCTCCATGTATCTCTTGTACTGAGGAGTCTAGAACTAGACAGAATACTCCAGGTGTGCTTCACCAGTGCTGAGTAAAGGGGAAAGATCACCTCCCTCAACAAAATGGCAATATTTTGTCTTAATGCAGCCCAGGATACCATTCACCTTCTTTGTGGCAAAGGTACATTGCTGACTCCTGTTTGTCCTGACATTCACCAAGACCTCCGTGTTCTTTTCTGTTATGCTGCTTTCCAGCTAGGTGGCCCCCAGCACGTACTGATGCCTGGGTTGTTCCTCTCCAGGTGGAGGACTTGGCTTGTCTCCTTGTTGAACTGCATAAAGTTCCTGTCAGCCCGTTTCTCCAGCCTGCTGAGATGGCAGCATAGCCCTCTGGCCTATTGGCCACCCCTCCCAGCTTGTACCCTTGCTGAGGGTGCACTCTGCCCCATTATCCATATCATTAATGATGATGTTGAACAGAATCAGACCTGGTACTGATCTCTATGGTACACTGCTAGCCATTGGCCTCCAACTAGACTTTGTGCCACTGATCACCACTCTCTGAGCCTGGCTGATCAACCAGTTTTCAACCCACCTCACTGTCTGCTTATTCAGCCCATTCTTCACTAGCTTCTCTATGAGAATCTTGTGGGACACAGTGTCAAAGGCCTGGTAGACAGTGAAGACACTGGACTGGTGAAGTCCAGGTAGACAACATCCACTGGTCTCCCCTCACCTACCAGACCAGTCATTTCATCCTAGAAACTTAATCAGGTTGGTCAAATATGACATTCCCTTGGTGAATCTATGCTGACTACTCCTGACGATTTTCATGTCTTAAATGTGCCTGCAAATGCTTTCCAGGATTAACTGCTCCATCATCTACCCAGGGATCAAGGTGAAGCTGACTGGCCTGTAGTTCCCTGGGTCCTCCCTCTTGTCCTTTTTTGATGATGATGACATTTGCTTTCCTCCAGTTTTTGGACTTTTCTCCCAGTCTCCATGATCAATCAGATATTATCGAGAGTGGCAATGACGTCAGCCAACTCTCCCTCAGCACTTGTCAGTTCATGGTGCATCCAGACAGGGCCCATGGACTTATATATGTTTAATTTGCTTAAGTATTCGCTGACATGATACTCTTCCACTAAGGGTACCTCTTCCTTGTTCCAGCCTTTTGCTCTGGTTTCTGGGATTCCTGAAGTCTGGTGTTGCTTGTACAGACGGAGGCAAAGGCGACATGCAGTACCTCAACCTTCTCCATGTGCTATGTAACCAGATCCCCCATCCTGTTGAACAAAGGGTCCACACTTTCCCTAGTCTTCCTTTGGTCACTCATGTGCTTAGAGAAGCCCTTCTTATTGTCTTTGACATCCCATGACAGATTCAGTTCTACCTAGACTTTATCTTTCCTAACTTTGTTCCTGGATGCTCCAACAATGTTTCTGTATTCCTCCCAGGCTACTCAATCTTGCTTGTATCCTCTGTATTCTTCCTTTTTGCTTTTGAAGAGGCCAAAGTCTGTCTGCTCTTCTCAAGTTCAGAGTTGTGACCTTGCTCTACACCCTTATCCCTGAGCTCAGGATCCATTATCTCATGGTCACTGCAGCCAAGGCTGCCTTTGATCTTTACATGCTCTGTGAGACCCTTGTTGGTTTTGAGCATGAGGTCCAGCAGAGCACCTCTTCTCATTGACTTCTCTGTCACTTGGAAGAAATTATCATCAATGCACTCCAGGAACCTCCGGGATTGCTTATGTCCTGCTGTGTTGTCTCTCCAGCAGATACTGGGGTGGTTGAGGCCCTGAGCACCAGAGCCTCTAAACATGAGACTGTTCCTGTCTGTTTATAGAGGACCCGATAAAGAAACACTGATTGAGTCTTTTGGGTAGTCAGCAGAACAGTTCAGTGCTCTTCATTAATAATATATATGAGTTTGGAGAAAGTGCACAGTGACAGAAAGTTGCTGACCAGGAGTAAGACATGAAATATTCTCTGAAAAACACCGTTCTCTATAAGGCAATTCAGTAATTTCATTTTGTAAGTTTCAATGTCATTAAGACACATGCTCTACTCATACTACAAATAGGTTTCACACTTTGATGAAGAAGACATTACTTTTGTGATTTAAGCCCCCCCTAAACCCCATATCGTTCATGTAATTTATTCATTCTGGCAAGGCGAATAAGAAAACAGTCTTTAAACTTCAGTGTAATAAGAGTGGAATCCAGTGTAAAAATAAATTGGAGACAGAATTTAATTATTGCTTTTCTCTGCATGATTTGCTCCATAGCCCCTTTGCAAACTTTCTAACATTTAAAATTCTTCTTTTATCCTTCATCTGTTGACATTATTTACATACAGAACTCTGATGTGTTTACCGTACAATTAGAATAGATCTTCATTTTAATTAAATATCAATTCAGGATCACAGCTTCAAGCTATTTGTCAGCACTGATAGTGATCAATAGAAGGAGATGCTGAACAAAGAAGACAAATAGATTTTCTGAGTAGTCAAATATTTTTCGTTTCTTCACATACCCCATTTTTTAATAGAGGATGAAGAGATTAAATTTCTTGCATCCTTTTAGTTATTCTGTGGCACATATTTCGAAAGTTGAAATCAGAAGCTAATTGCCACATCATTATGCTTAATTGACATGCTAACTTTTTCTCTGTAACTCACCATGACAGCTTCGTTTAACTGTGATGTGGTGACTGTCTGTCCCAGGAGTAGAACTTTCAGTAGCTGTGGGCAAATTCCTAAAAATAAAACTCAGTTAAGAACCTAGCATTCACACCAGACCCCTTGGGACCATGCATCCACTGTCTCGCTATTGCAAACGCCATGTGTCACAACCTTGTCATTTACAGCTTAAGTACATACCATACGCAGTTTGTTTATTTTCATGCTGACATCATTTTTGAGCTTCTGCAGTTCTTTCACCCACTGACATCTGTCCATTCCTGATATGTTTACGGTCGTATCACCTCTCAGTCTTATTTTACTATACTGAATAAGCAAAGCTCTTTTATTCTTCCCTCTTGGGGTATTGTTCAGTTTCTGCTCAGCATCCCAGTAGTTCTCTGAACCACTTAAATTTATCTGCACTGAACATGGGTGAACACAGCACAGTGGAAGTGAGTGCATTCAGACACATGGGTACTTCCTCACCAACAGTGAACACGTTTTAGCTGATGCATGTTTGCATGACAGTTTTCTCTTCACAATTTTATTTAGTTGGAGACCTACTGGACATCGTGTGATTGAGTATGATATCCTATCATTTCCTTTAGATCATTGCTAAGTTCTTGGTTTCATCGTACTACAGAAATTCTCACTGTTGGCCCCAGAATATATCATGTTCCTTTTATATGGTTAAATTTTACCCATCTCTTAGTCGCCCCTCCCACCTTCTCTCCCTTTTCCTCTCCCTCCTACCTTCCTCAGCTCCCCCTTCCCTCTCTCTCTCCTGCTGCTCCTTCCTTTCTTGTTCCCCTTTGTTAGGACTTCATTTGTCTGTCCATGTTTAGCATCAACAGCCATATGAAAAACAGGAGTAAAAAACTTGCCATGCAATGAAAATTTTGTGCAAAGGGAATTCAAGTGAGGAGAAGCTTAGTGCTCAACAGCTGCTTCATGGATTTCTGCATTCACAGTATTGCGAATAGTGATTATAGATATTTGTATGCATGAAAGATAATTCTTTCACACTTTGTAGGACATTATTCCTCAGTAATTAAAAGACATATAAATGTTAAATTTTAAGTCTCAACACTTCTTCAGTTGGAAATCATAAATTTTGAGACATGAAATTCAAATAACAAATTTCATTTTTAAAATGCCTTTATTTTGCAAGATAAATAGGCTGAGGAACAGAAAAAAGGGAAATGCAGGAGAGGAATTTTTAATAGCACACTATTGGCCTGCCAAGCTGGAGTAACAGATGGAATAAGACTACAGTTTTGTAGAGAGGTTGGGAGAGCTTATAAAAATGAAGTTTCCTATTAGAAAGTTCCTTGTAGTAAGTTCAAATCTGTATTCAGTTTCTAGACTGAGACATTTTAATATTGTTCTCACTTTAACAGGCCCAAATTTTAACAGAACATTTCTAATAATTTATTTGTATTTAACTTCTGTGTCTGCTGAATATCGATTTCTGTTTCATGTATGCTATTTTAGTAGTGATATCTATATATAAGTGCCGTGTACCTATGTACAAATCTATGTATTTTTTGTGTGCATGCATGCATATAGATTGATGTGCCAAGCAATGGTTATTCAGAAAGTTCCATATTTTTCTTATTAGTAAGGGCTTCAGAGAACGAAAAAAATGAAATGGATGTGAAAGAGGAATTGAAAAGACAGGTGAATGAAGGTGCAGCATTGGAGTGCCAGTTAGTAACTAACTAGCCAAATTTTCATTTAGTAAAGTTCTGGCTGAGGAGCTCAAGATCTTGTCCTGCTATGCCAAAGAGTATTTATTCCTTAAAAAGGTATATTTGATGTAGCATATATAGTGATGCTGTGATTGGGACTCAGTAATATGTGTACAGTTCACTCTAGCTGCAAAAAGTATGATTGAAATTATTTTATGGCTCATTAAATAGCTCCTACAAACCAGCTCTTTTATCTGTGTCAAATAATATTCCCCTTCACATATAAATACCATATTCTTATGTGAATATTTGCATGTCTGTGTTTATCATTCACATTTCCATGTGTATCCAAGCATGAGAACTAATAATTTTCCACTACAGTTTCTTCCATAAAGGAGATGTCGAAATTGGAAAGTCTGAAAGAATCCAGATAAGTAAGACCGTAAGAAGTCGATTTTTAATTTTACGATATTTACTCAGCTTCAGAAATAATAATGCTTAATCAGACCCCACTTTGATTCCTACAAAGTAATTATTTCTTAAGATGTGCTAAATGTACCTGTTAAAAATAAAGTTGAATCAAAATCCATTTCTTCATATCAAAAATTTACCACAGTCACACCTCGTTGTAACACTGCTTGTAAAGATCAAAGATGTTGTGTTGCTACCGAGTACTGTTAAATGTATTTCTAGGCATGAGTGGTTAGAAATTTTGTATTTAAAAGTTATGACTGAAAATCCAAATGATAAGCGAGTTGTCATTATAGATCCATAAGAATTAATTTGGTCAGAAATTTATCTAGTCACAAATATTCCGGAGAATTAATTGCTAATTAAATGTTCACAACAGAATTTTAATTTATGTTAACTTTGTAATTTTGAAATGTGCTGGACCAATACAAATATCCATACAGATTTTAAAACAGATAAGCTTATTTAAATAAACAGAACCAAACCCAAAAAGTGGAACTTAAACACCATAGAAGTTCTTCAATAAAGGTATTTGCTCTAGAATTCTAGATTTTGTAGTTTTGAAAACTCTCTGCCTTCTATCTTTTGTTGTTTTTTTTTTGTGTGTGTGCTTAATTTGAGACCCATCAATATCTCTTTCTCCCCCATCACATCCCTCAGCTTCTCTACTTTTGCCTTGTTGCCTGTGGTTCCTATCAAGTAACATATCACAAATAGCATTACAAACATGAATTGAAGAATAACTTGTTGATCTATCTAATATCACTCAAGGAAATGGGCACCAGTTCAGCAAAGTATTTAGACTCTTCACTGTTATTTAGGTTTTGAATGTTCTTCTGAAATCTCTTTCACCAACGTTTATTACCTCACAATTGGGGTGGACTAAAAGCATGCCCACAGGCAATTAAGGAAATTCATCTAATGGCTGATAATTTATTAGGCCCCTGTAATTCAATTCCATCCTGTTATGTGCCTTAGCCCTTAGCAAGCTCTTTCAAATGAAGTTAATTCAAAGGCTTTACTTAGTGTGTTTATGGTAGCATAGACTGGTCTTATCAAATTTCTCAAGGATATGTTATTACATAATGTTTTTAACAGAATTACAGTCTTCCTGCCTATTCACACAGGCCAGAGGTATCTTGTAAAGTTATTTTGAAAAATAAAAAAAAAAATCAGAGTTTCTCTAAGGCCAAATGTGTTATATATAGGGAGGGTGACATTTAAACTGCAGTCTTCCCCATGCATGGTGATTCTATGCTTACTAAATAGCAGTCCAAATGTTTTCCAGGGTTTCTTGTGTGTGGTTGTACATACACCACTGGGTCATCTGGTGGGTAACAACTGCCAGGTAATGATGTACTTTGTGCCCAGCCTGGTAAAATCTTGGTCCTGTGAATCACTCGTGTGTAATTGTTCTCATGGCTGCTGAAAATTTCTGCTCACAAAAATCATACAGATTGGTCCTGACCAGCTTTTGCTTTGAAAAACAGCTGAAGTAGAAAATCTGTCTCCAAGTGGCTTTCTCTTGAAAAAGATGAACTTACCGGAACATTTAAAATGCCAAATTCAGCAAGGAAAAAATAAAGAGATCTCTGTGGGTGAGCATGATTCAAGTCCTAAATTACTCACAGTGAAACAGTTTGGTGTGTCATTTACAGAAAAGCAGTTGTGGTGTTACAATTAAAATACTTCATTTCCCAGTCCCACCCACCACCTCTCTGTGAGAAAGCCAACCCACCACCTCCAAGCTCACAGTAGGGCTCATGCTTATAAAATAATAACAAAAAAAAAAAAAAAAATACCGTCAGAAAACCAGAAACCGACTTTGTAGCAGACTTCAGGAGAGGTGGGAAAAGATTAAGGCAGGAAAGAATCCTAGATGGTTAGTATAACAGTGGTAATTTCTAGAGTGATCCAAAGGCCGGGACTCTGACATGCCCAGAGTTGTTGGGCAAATGGTAGATAAAACCAAATTTTGTTTTCAGAGTAAAGAAAAACAAAAAAAATATCTACTAGCACTCACAGTTGTAAACAATTTCAAAGTAGAGAAAAAAATCAATATTAAGGAGAGTGAAAGAATCCATATGTATCAGAAATAAACTAGTACAGTAAATTTTCCGCAGTTTGCCCTCCTCTCATATTTGTCTGAAAAGATATTTTGGTAAAAAGATTGTTTCTTTCTTTTTATGAAAGTTGGGAAGTACAACCTGCATCATAAAAAAAAAAATCCACCTTAAACTGGGGTCTGAAAATGTGTATGCTGTCCTCATAGGTAATCATAACATTAAATAATCATGGAGCAAGGGATAATATAGATTAATTAAGAGGACTCGCTCTACACCCATGAGAGAGATTGTATTTCAGCAATTGTAAGACAGACCATACAGCTCTTATTAAAAGAAGTGGTAGCCGAGAACACGATAGCTGTATGAAATCCATATTGAAAGCTGTATTTCTGTTGTCTGTGTGGCTGTGTTTTGGAGTTGGTATTTTTTATGCTGTGCTGTTATGTGTGTCTCTTTGTATGTGAGAGAAAGGAAAAATTAAATTGATAAAAAAAGAAGGGAAGACAAAATGAATCAATCATCTGATACTTGCAGATTTTTTTTCAACCATTTGTTTCCAAACAATGTATTTTTATAAATATTTTTCCGTATTTATCCAGTTCAAACTGAGAGCCAAATGATATATTGATCTCTTGAAGGAGCTCAAGATCTGAAAGGTAAATGAGACTGTGGTGGCACGAAGGACTATAAATATATATCCATTGTACAATGAGAGACAATAAAGGGATGTTGAACTTAATGCTGAAACTGTTTTGAATGAAAATCCAGATTTTTGAGAAAACCTGCCCACTCAAAGTTAATTGAAAAGGAGATGGAGTCTTGGAAAAAAACAGATTTTAATGAAGTCAGTAATTTATTATCTTACATATGAATCTGAAGTGCTTTGGGAAGCTAGTTACCTAGGGTAGGACTTAGACTTTACACCTTCACACAGATATTGTGGATGTGTATCTATACAAGTGTTGCCAACCCTGGGTAACTAAAGCTTCATTATATATATCAGGGAAATATAAACAATAAGGTCAGTGGAGCTTGGAGATTTGGCTCAGCAAATGCTACCAACTCTATCAACTACACTTTCAGTTTGGTTTCCTGAACGCAGTTGTCACATGCCACTTTCAGATGCCATAAAATACACAGAATATCCACATAGAGTACTGAGCCATACAGACAAGGGGAGAGAAGCTGGGGATCAGACTTGATTGACATAAATGCTTCAAATACCATTAGATGTTTATGTTAAAGTAACCAAATAGATACTTGGAGCTGATTAAACCAGGAACTTAGAAAATTAGCAGATGTGTCAGTATCCACCTGTAGGTGAAGAGCTACAGTCCAGAGCTGAATTCTGCCCTTAGATTTTGGGGTTTATTTTTGGCTCTCCTTCCAAATCAGGCCATATCTTCCATTATTTATTTTCCTTGTTGATGTGAAATGAAAAGAGAGTGTTGTAAAGGATGGGGATTTTGGGCCCGAGTTCAAAAAGCATACCTCTGGCACAGCAGTTTGCACAAGGATGCTATTTACACAGCACTCAAAAATATTGTTTATTTGAGCATTGTGTATTGATTTTTTTCTGCTCATAGCTAGATTTTAATTAATTGACTTCTTGCAATGTTAACATCAGTGTGAACAGGTAGAATTGAACCCTGATCATAGTACGTAGGCTGTGCTTTACACTATACTGCACGCTATTGTTATTTCTCTATATTAGCTATTATTCTGGCCTGAAATGAAAAACAGGTTCTGTAGCTTAAAAACAGAGCAAAACCAAAGACTTCATCTTAATTAAGAATAGAGATGGGCTTCCAGAAGGTCTACAAAATGACTCAAAAAATATCTTTTTTTTTTTTGCCTTTGTCAACAAGATTCCTGAGGAACCTTTGGAAGAAATAAAAACTGTCTATGCCTACTGGAATCCCTGAGGCAAAGTATTTGGTCTTTCCATGGCATGCCTTCTGCCAGAATTAATCTTCTCAGGAGGATTAGATGGTACAGAGAGATATAATTTATATATAACTGTACCACTTTGTGGAAATTTGGTCTTTGCTGTCAACTCAGACCACTCTGGAAATTTCCTGCTCATTTTTATTACCTACTAAACTGCCTTAGTGTAAGGCTGGAAGCGATAAGTTTTTTGATGTCAGAACTCACAGGATAATACCTTCTTGAATGGCTCACAGCTGTGTGAATGATGATATTGTCTGCTACTAAAGAAAAATCAGAGATATGGTCAGTGTTTGTTATCATGTCATTTTATACATCATTTCATCACTTGCACTATCTTTAGTACCTAGAATTGTCTGCTCAAAGCTTTTACCCCTTTACTGTAAGTTGCTGAGTTATTGCTTGCGAAAATTGCATTTCCTCTTGAAAACGTGTAGTGATGTGGTTAATCAAAGTAAACAGCACCAGGATGCTGAACTCCACGCAAGCCAAGGGTCTGATTCTGCCACCCATACTTCTATTGAGCAGCTCTTACTGATGAGAGTACCCTCACAGAAGATAATTGAAATCTTCAGATGAAAAAATGTTACCTGCTGTGTACAGACGGCATTGGAGAGTTTGATTCTGTATGCTAGATGCTGGGAGAGAACTTGCAAAGAATTAGGAGTTACAGTAAGCAGAAGTGATAAGTGAGGTTATTTTTAATTTGAAAGAATGACAGTAAAAGTTTTCATCTGTTAGTTTTCTTATGTCTGTCATGTAACGGTTGGCAAGCAGTAACTGTACTTGCCTAGAGATGCTGAACTATCAGTCCAGCTTGTCTCTTTAACAGTAATGAGGTACTTTTTAATAGCCAGTAATAGCTGCTACTGAACTATGCCTGTCCTGTAGAGCAGGTGGAGAAATGATTTTATGAGAAGCACTGACACTTCTCAGAGTCTTTTTTTTTTTGTGAGAGCTTCTTCTAGTCAGTACTGACAAATGACTTTGCTGCCTGCATATATTTGCTAGGCAAATCTGATTTGCAGCCCATATAGGTATACATTTCAATATTTGAAATCTAGCAGATGAGGTCCCTTGATTGTTAAAAGAAAATTTGGATTTCAAGCACCATATGTTATAGCTTCAAGAAACCAGTTCTTAAATTAACGAGTCACTGAGTTCTTCAAAACTTTTTCAAGTACTGATTAACAAGGCAATGCAAACGCTTTACAACTTTTTGCCCTTTCCCTTTATTAAATGCCTGACATTTAGCAAAATTAGTTGATGGAATATGATGTCTTACTACGTGTGCTGTGTGATGGAACATGATGCAAAACCTAACACAAAATCTGATCTGAAATATTGCCATTAGTTTGGACACCTACTGTTTAATGTGATTTTTTTTTTTTTTTTTTGAAGAAAATTACTCAGAGAAGCAAAGTGTTCCAAGAGGATGTGATATTGCAGGAGGGTGGCACAGCCCCACATTAATCTTTTTCCAATTAGAACTTGGGAACAGTTCTGATGCCTGGAGGGCTTCAAGATTTCCTCAAATATTACCTCTCCATTAGCAACTTCAAGGTATTTACTCACAAAAAGAATATTTTTTTGCCAAAGGAGTTAAAGCAAAGGTGGAAACAAGAAAAAATTCAAACATTTGAACTATAATGCAAAGAGCTAAGACAACAAGATAGAATAGACAGAATTACTGGCTTGCTGGGTAGATAATAAGCAATAACAATTGTTAGAAATACAGTGTAATAATTATCTTGAATAAAATGAAGATATGTGTTTTAGGGGAAAAAACAGAGGTAAGGAAGAAAATCATGTAATAATGTTGTGTCTTAATAATGTGTAAAGACAGGAAAGTGAGAAGAACTGAGACATTATAAACTGCTAAGGTTTCAAAATGTGACCTGAGTTAATTTTGAAACAAGTTCTACTGAGGTAGTGTTAGAAATAAAATATGGACGGCTGTACTCAGATTGGACAAGTAGACAAACTAATATTCATATAATGATATAAATTTGAATTTCATTCATAAACACATTTGAAGATAGCTAGCTGTAGAAAATAAATTTGGATCAAGAGCAGACTCAGTTCACATCAATAGGCAGAATGCAAAATTGGACTGTTTCTGTTCTAAAGAACCAACTTTGGAAAACTGAGGAAAATGTTTAGTGAAGTCAGCTAGACTGAAGCTCAACTGACTTCAGAAAAACTTTGATTTTTTAAAAAATACCAATGGTCCAAAATTGACTTGAAAGTGGAATGGCTCTTCATCTATTCTTAGTACAGATTTGGGACATAATTTCCAGGCTTGTAGATAAACAAGCAATGCAGACAGGACTTTGATGATTAAAGTTAAGAAAGAATTGAAAAATTATATAATCAGTAAAGAAAGCTCCAAATTTGAAATCCTGAAATGTAAGATTTCCCCAAATGCAAGTTTATTTAGTACTTGTGAAGGAAATTAAAATAAACATAGACTAGTTGCTTAAAAGAAAGAAGGGGGGGACAGATGGGGGACAAGAAGAAGTACAATATTTATATTGAGTGGGCACCATATAGCTAACATTAAAGTCAATTGTGACTTAATTTGCCTGAGAATTAGCACAGATAATAGAACATTAGTGTCAACCCAGGGTAGCCTGTGAGAATGTGGCATCAAAATAGAAATGGTAACATTTAATTTAAAGAATTTAATAAAATCAGTTAGATGATCTTAGTAACAGATTAACTGTGAAAACTAGCACAAAAAATTAGATAATGAGGATTCGGATAATGAGTCTATTCGATGAGAAGTGGTATTATTCTCCAAAATATACCAAACCAAGTTGTGAGGGATAAGGAAAATTGAGCAAATGAGAAAGTCAAGCAAATCTAAACCACTTTTTGACAAGGTAGTATATGTTCCCAGTAAGGGAAAAAAAAACAACACAAAAGAATCTCTTTGATCTGCTAAAAGAAACAGATATGCCACATGGGAAACTATTAATTCATATGGAGAAGATGGCTGTAATTATGTGAAAATTAACAAATTGGCCAAAAGTTAAACAACATGGGATTATGCTAGGAAGTGAAACACCTGGTTTGAAAGGAAATTGTCGATAGAGGTTCTCAAAGGAATTTGAGAACTGATGTAAATGTTAATCTATTATTTTCATAAAAATGTGGAGAGGAATGCAAAGCTGCAAAGCTGAGAGCTTGTCTATTAACACAGAAAGAACTAGATGTCTTTGAAGACAGAATTGCAAAGTGGAATGAAATTTAATTGTGTATCATGCAAGGTCATGCACGTAGATGCTATCAGGTGCAGATTCACCACCTGGAAATGGTAAATTAGTTGATTTATTACTGTAAGGATGCCTCAGAGCCATGAATGAGATGTAGTTGTGAGAAGGGTAAATAGGATAATAGAATGTTAAAGGTGATAAAAAAGCAGAGAAACATTAATTATACAGTATAATAACAAAAAACTTGTTTCCAAATTGTGGGAAGATTATTCCAAACAGGATCACCTGTAAAGAAAGCTATCAAAATAATGAAGTTAAGTTTATGAGTTAACATTTTGCATCTGATTTGCAAAAGGAGAAGCCAGGTCACTTGCCAAAAAGAACTGACTAATGCCATATAGCCAGTCACCACTCCATCATTTCAAAAGTGTAAAGACAGTGGGAATACAAAGTCGTGTTCAGCTGATGTTACCTCTCTGAACGATTTAAGTCTCACATCTGATCTGACAGTATTACAGACCTAGTAGGAGCAGCTGAGAAAATGTTACAGATTCCTCTCTCTTCACTGGCAGAGAGATTTCATTGCTACGAAGATGCACACCCAGCTGAGATGTTGACCAAGATGTATGTACACCAACTGAGAGAGATTATGTTTTAATTATGAAGTGAGGGCTTGTATAATTGAAATCTCAGTGGTTACAATAGTTGTAAGAAGGAAATTGTCCTCAGTTATGCTGTTTCTTGGAAATGCGTTCTAGAATGGTCCATATCAGTTGAATAAGACAGCAGTAGGCTTTCTCAAATATAAGGGCTCCATAGCATTAAGCGTAACTACAGAGTTGAAGCTTTCATGAGTCCAGAGACAGCACAAATTTTATGGCATCTGTCATGTCTTTAACACTATGAGTCCTGCTAATTCTGACAGGTAAAAGCATAGCAATCATTTTATTAAAAATAAGCATTTGTATATAATACAAACGCTAGTGCTCAGTCCTGGGAATAGCATTAGTCCTTTGAAACTACTTCCGGCAACTCCTTTTGCAAAATCAAGAAAGCATTAGCATGCTGAGGAGCTCTTCTCTCTGGCACCAACAGAGGTCTTTAAGTTGGAAAGACTGTTAATCTCTTCTGACTTCCTGCTAAATCTGATCTTCAGGATGTCAACCATTTTATTCAAAAAAAAGCACAATGAATCCTTTCTAGGTATCATGGTTGAATATGATCTTTCTGACCTAGGACCTGTTGGATGAACTAAGGCAAAGTCTCTAAGGTAGACCTTGCACCACCATTTGGCCAGATTCTCAAAGTATGAGAATATACATTGTAGATGAGCACTTAGTTTTTTAAGTCTTGAAGAGAAGCACTCCATACAGACCACCTTTGTTAGATGCTGTTCTCCCAGATATGCTCATACACAGAAACTCTTGTTATATTCAGCAAAGGCTTTTTGTCTCTGATCTAGACGTTAGGGAGGTCATTTATTGTGAACTGCTGTGCCCAGATTGATTGCACAGTTTGAAAAGAGCATAGAACCAGCCATAAATTGTAAAGCTTGTAGGACTTCATGGCTGAATTGTTTACTTGATTTGCTTTTATTGGAGATCAAGAATTTTAACAATAACATGAACAGGATTGGAATATTAGAGAATTCACTGGTGACATTTTCCCAATTAAATGATGTACAAGAGGTGTGCTTGATTTAA
Source organism: Baryphthengus martii (assembly GCA_013396935.1). Lineage (NCBI taxonomy): Eukaryota > Metazoa > Chordata > Aves > Coraciiformes > Momotidae > Baryphthengus > Baryphthengus martii. The sequence continues at coordinate 26,053 of VWZK01018826.1, read as the reverse complement.
TCTGCTTTTAGTTGTTAGCAATGTGTTCTTCTATCTTAGTTCTGTTTATCTTAGGTTTTCTCTATAAATGGTAGAAAAATGCTGTCACTTTTAGGGATGTAATTGAACTGGAAGATTTGAGAAGAAACATACCCCAATTTTCTCTTTTGAGTTAGACTTATTATTCTGTTGTATTTTCATTTAATTTGCTTGACATTCTATTCTGTATTCAGCAGAACAGCTTTTTGCTTGAGATGAATTTCAATTACCTTCTCATCAGTTGTTTCTTAAATATTATATTTCCTCTTCTTCTTCAGGAGATTTCTCATACATTATAGAATTCCAATCAACATTCCTCAGAGCATCCAGCTTTCTTTCACCATTCTCTTTCTCAAAGTCAAAACAATTTTAGTACACAGCATTCTCTCAAACTCAATGATAAGCTGATAAGTAGATCCCGGATGCTCTGTATCTTAAATGAGATTTCTTATATTTGGCTCATTTCTTAAGATTAGTCATGGAATAGCCTTAGACTATAAAACCTGTAAGGAATTACTAGAAGCAAAACATGGATGCAGTAAGACTATGTAAGTTTTAAGAATGTGTTCTTCTTTATAGTTGCATTCCTGTTATCCTAATCAATATCAGAGTAATTAAAATGCTTCATGATCAATGTTTCTGCCTTGTTCAGGAGGTGCCTCTTATCTCTAAAAGGTTGCCATGATCTACTTTTTCTAACCTCACTAAGGATTCCTTACCAAAAATCGTTTGACTCTCTATTTGGCTATAAATTACACTTAAACTGCCTCTATTGTCAGGTAAAATTGTATAGTCTCTCCTTTCGTATTACATCTAATCACTATGTAACTACTAACTGCATGGTATTTTCACTGCGAGGATATTTTAAATTTTTCTTAGGGACTTTTATTATCCTGAATCTAATATTCTTCCTCCAACCTCCAACTTTTACTATTTGCATGTGTTTTTAACCACCTGCTCTGTACTTACTCGCCTGACCAGCAAGCATTTGGCTTGTTACATGCTGAGAGTTCTACCAGGAGATAAAGCACAACCTTTCAGTCACTACTGAAACAGAATAATCCTAGCTTGGTTTGAGTGTCTCCACCAAGTTGTATAGTTGGGCAAAAGCCCTACATAGAGCTCATCTGACTTAACTTGGGAATCTAAAAGTTAGACACCTGAAGCTCTCTTGCCAGTCAATGCATGGAGATATCCACTTCCAGAGAGCTACTGACCTCATCCTCATAGCGGAAAGGGGCAAGGTCAGATGATTCATCCTCTGGAAATGCCTAAAATGGACAGCACTCAACTGTGGGAGGTGGATCCCACGCATGGACTCTGCAGCTTTACATAATCATCTGAATGACATGCCTTCAAAGTAGTGTCTTTGAGGTCCTGGTCTTACTCCTTTCATCTGCTTACTCATTAGAAATGACATCTGCAATCCAGCCACCATTTCAGTGCTCTAACCACAGCTGCAAACATGACAATGTTCTTAGGTCACATCCCATCAAGTAAGAGCCACAACAATATTTCTATTTCTAGGAAACATTTTTAATCTCTTTTGGACCTGAAAACCTTTTTCCTTATATGACTAGCAGAACATGCAGAATAGAGATATCAGATGATTCCCAATTATCATGGTTTAATCCTAGCTGGCAACTAAACCCCTCACTCCCCCCTGGTGGGATGAGGGGGGAAAATTGGAAGAGTAAAAGTGAGAAAACTTGTGGATTGAGGTGAGGTTTAATAGGTAAAGAAAAAAATGGAATTCATTCACTACTTTCCATCAGTAGGCAGGCATTTCAGCCATCTCCAGGAAAACGGGGCTCCATCATGTGTAATGGTTACTTGGGAAGACAAACACCATGTCTCCAAATGCCACCCCTCACCTCACCTCCCCCCCACCCCCCTTCTTTCTTCATCCCCCAGATTTATATGTTGAGCATGATATCATATGATATGGAACTGACCCTTTGGTCAGTTGGGGTCAGCTGTCCCAGCTGTGTCTCCCAATTTCTTGTGTATCCCCAGCCTGCTTGCTGGTGGGGTGGTGTGAGAATCAGAACTCTTGACTCTGTATAAGTACTGCACAGCAATAACAAAAACATCTCTGTATTATCAATACTGGTTTGGTTATAAATCCAAAGCATAGCTGCATACAAGCTACTGTGAAGAAAATTAACTCTATCCTAGCCCAAAACAACACACTAATTTCCTAACCTATTACAAAGTTTTTAGTAATATCTTCAGCTTTTGCAGGCTGAGTCTTCACCTTTATCTCAGCTCATCTGACAGAAATAGCTATTTATAAAATGCTCCATTGACCCTTCTATTATCAATACATCTTTATTTTTACATTCAATAGTCTCCTCGCACGTTAAGTCACACACCTCAGCTGCAGCCTTTCTCAGTGCCTCAGTTCTCAGGGACTAATATTCCACTCTCCTCTTCTGATTACTCCCATTACCCTTGTTTCTTTTCCAGGCATTTTAGTCAGTGTCTTTTCTCTTACCTGACTTTTTTTTGGTGCCATGCCTCAGAAGTAATCCTTTTGTTACACATTCACAGCTTGTACACCTTTCCTGACGTCTTCACTCCCTTTGCATTTGATACTAACTGCATGTCACATATTATTCTGTCATATTCATCGATCTTCACAAGAAAATCAACCAGTTGCTCTAATTTGGCTGTCTGAACTTCTAGTACCACAGTTAACTGACAACACTCACACATAAAAACTATTTTTGAATGTCCTCAGCTTGATAGCCAGGAACATTTCACAGTTGGTATGTTCCATTATATATATCCTGAGCTTCACAGATACTTACAAATGAAATAATTCACAAATAATCTTGGCTTAACTTCTCAAGGGATCAAATAAAGACAATTAAATGATAAAGATTAAGATACTTTCCAGGAAGGTTTCAACCCTTTTATATAAATGTGACCTCATCAATTTAGAAGAAAACACAAAAGAGCATTCTTTATTCTTTTAACTTCGAAATGACTAATCATAAACTCTTTGTCAGTCTCTTGTTCTCAAAGAACAGTGAAGAACCTTGCTCTATGCATTCAAAATCTGCAGATTACCTTGTTAAAAACAGCTAGATAACACAGATCTGCTGCATCAAGTTAGCCAAAGCTGGGTGCCCAGGCACTGAAATTCCTGCAAACACGCTAACACATGCTAGACCCAAATTAAAACCTGGTCCTTAATGTTACTGCAGGACTGCATCATTCTTCTCTGCCCATATTGTGGTATGCTATGCTGTTTTAACAGACCCTTCAATATTTACTGAAGTCAGGCAAGTTTAGAGCAGCGTAACAGCACCCTCTCCAACACCCCTACCCCTGCCAATAAACTGGGGATACTCAATTAATTCTAAATAGCAGAACTAAGGAAAACAAAGAATTGGAGGCTAGAGTCATTGCACATTAGAATTGTTGACGCTTGAGTGCCTTGCCTGTCTATTCCTCATCTTAAAATGAGAGTCTGTATTCTACAGTTTCATAAATTTATGGGTATAAGTTGTAAATTCTTTTTTTTTAAAAAAAATTTCCAGAAGTTATTTTCCTTTTTTTGACACTACAAAAAGACCAAATATATAACTTAGGAAATATGCAGTAAATAGTAATAAAAAAATCTGACCAGATGTTTTGCCTTGTTTTTCATTCTGTTCACCTACTTCTACAAGAAAAACTAAATAAAATTGTTTTAAAAGAAGAATTTCTCTGTTTATAAAAATAAAACATATATGACACATCTAATTTAAAATCCTTGCAAGACATATAGAGCAAAATAATTCATCAGGTTCTCAGTTCTCGAAAATTAGAGTTTTTTTCTGATAGATTTAAGGAAAAAACAGTTAGAAATAAATAAACTAACTTCCTGAGTTTTGAAATTCTAATAATAATAATATTAATTAATTTTAATTGCCTTTGTTAAAATGACCTTCTGGAACCTGTGGATTAAACCTAAAAGGTACACAAAAGCATATATCAAAGAGCTGTATTTTTGGATAGGCAACCTGTCAGAGCCTAAGTCACTGTCAGATGCAGGGCTTTTAGAAAGGTAGGCATAACTCTTCTGTCCAGATCTAAACCTTCTTCTCTGGTACTCCTTTCTACCCACCTTCATTTTTGAAGGTCTTTTAAACTTGTTGGCAGATTAAACAGGGAAAAGTTTTTATCACCATGCACAAAACATGTCTCCTTTGTATTGCTCTGCAAACACCTTCAGACTTCCTTGCTGTGGAAATCTACTTCCCATAGCAGTTAATTTAAGACTGAATCTGTTATATATTATTATTAATTAAAATAGAGATATTTATACATTTCCTGTCGGATGGATCATAAAAACATTTTTAAGGCAGATTTGTAGATTTTAAAAATAAAGTTTGTAGAACCACTTGCCAAGGGGAGCTGCTGCAAAGCCAGACCGGCCCATAGAGGAGCAGTAGATCATGGGTTTTCCTGAAGTTTTCCTAGGTAGACAAACACCAGCAGATCAGAGGGACCTGCAAGGAGCCATCAGCTTTCCTGAGAGAGGCTCACAAGGTGGGGGGCATTGCCAAGGCAATGACGATCACCCCCGCATCTATAAAAGAAGCCCTTGGGGAGTGCAGCGACCAGACTGGGCAAACAGAGTGTGGCACAGCACCTTGCGCAGCACGGAGCAGGAAGGGCGCCGAAAGTTCAGACAGCTGTCACCAGGGAGGGTTGGTTTCCACCCCACAGAAAGCCATAGCCTCTTTAAGCTCTGCACCCACCACAACTGATATAACTTCCCAGACAGAGCTCCAGTGGGAACATGCAGCCACTCAGGTGTTAGGCTGCAGGCTGTGCCTGGCTCTCACACCAGTTCAGGGCGGCAGCAGTGAGCTCACCTGTGGGAGGTGCACCCAGGTAGAGGAGCTCCTCTATCTGGGTGCATTTCAGTAACAGAGGTCTTGGAGGAGGTGGGTAGGTTGAGGAGCATCAGAGAGTGCGAGAAGTGATCGACCACTGCAATCACATCCTACCTTCCCTGATACAGGCCCAACAATCAAGGCAGATACATAGCACAGAGGATTTCCCTCCCTCTCTCCATCTGACTGAACATAGTGACTAGAAGGAGAGCAGGCAATGGCACAGCAGGCACATCTGCTAAGCAACAATCCCACCTTTCCATGTGCCCTTACACAACAGGTATGAACCCTGCCAGTGAAACCTATTAATAATAATGAGGATGATGATTCATCCACTTTAGAAGTGTCACCAAAATTAAGTTGGCCCACACCCTACATCAAAACTACTTCTACAAAGAAAAAAAAAGATGGTTCATGTCAGGATCACTCCTTTCTGAAGGGAACAGAAGGCCCTGATATGCAGACCAGACCCACTTCTTTGGGAAGTCTACTGCATCCCCGGGGCCTGGGTTAAATATGCGGTAAGAAAACTTCCTACTCTGGTACAGCCCCCAGATTACTATCCATTACTGACTTTTAGGGTAGTCAGCAACGAACTTACAACAAGAAATCTGAGGGCATCAAGAGAGACTTCAAGGCCTGGGAATGGTCAAGTGGGAATTAGGTCTTCTCCCATTAAAAGGGTGACAGGATCGATAGCTCAGCTGAAGCGCATCTACACCAATGCATGCGGTATGGGAAACAAACAGGAGAAGCTGGAAGCCATTATACAGCAGGAAAACTATGATATAGTTGCCATCATGAGAACATGGTGGGATTGCTCACACAACCGGAGTGCTGCATTGGATGGCTATAAACTCTTTAGAAGGGATAGGCTACGAATGAAAGGTGATAGATTTGCCCTGTATATTACAGGGTACTTTGACTGTCTTAAGCATAATGATGGTGATGATAGGGTTGAATGTCTATGAGTAAGAATCAGGAGGAAGCCAAGGCAGATGTCATGGTAGGAGTCTGTTACAGAGTGCCCAACCAGGATCAAAAAGCAGACAAAATAAGAAGCTGGAAGTCGTCTCACAATCACTACCACTTGTCCTCATAGGGGACTTCAACTTCCAGATGTCTGCTGGAAATAAAATACATCAGGGAGCAAACTGTCTAGGAGGTTCCTGCAGTGCTTGGAAGATAATTTCCTGACACAGCTGGTGAGAGAGACAACTAGGGAAGGCTCTCCCTTGGACCTGCTGTTCATAAACTGAAAAGGACTTGTGGGTGATGTGAAGGCTGGAGGCCTTAAGCAGCTAGTTTCAGGTAGTGTGGTGACCTTGCCAGGACTAGGAAGGGTAAAAACCTCATAGTTAGTACAAACAGCAGACATAATATTGAGTTTCAGCAGTATTCTGTACTTGCATTTTATCATGTATAAATTGTATTTATCATGTAATTTATCATATTTATTTTTTCTTCCTAAGCGATATCTTCTTTGTAATAACCACTGGTTCTCAGTTAGTTGCTTCAAAGAAAAGTAAGAAAGATTCAAGTTAGATGTTAAGAATAATTTTTAAATTCTAATTCTGGAAAAAAATTTCCTATGAAAGGTCCATTGCTGGAAGTCTAAAGAGAGAACAGAAAAATATCTGCCTGACAATACAAACTTAATTGATCCAGTCTTGGGTAACAGAGATGAACTGGATGACCTCCCAGGATTGCATTCACCCTTAATTTTCTGTGTTTCTATGCTAAGAAGCATTTCAAAAGGGAGCTAAAATTTTAATCTTTAAAACTTGCAAAACACTGGAAAACACTGAAGTAAATTCACATTTGATTCTTTTTAGTGATACTCTTGAGCACTTTGTTAAGACTGTTTGGTCCTACACATTTCCTTTGTTTTATGTAGTACCCAAATATAACTAACAAATAGAGAAGTTAAAGTTTTCTGATATTAAGGTTTCACTTGTTGAACTTTATTTGCGAATTTATTTTATGCAATGATGTACATTGGTGAAAATATTCATACTGACCTATATGGCAATCAGTCTGTACTCCAAAGCATGACATTTGATTATCTTGTCTTAGCATGCAGAACTGCAAATGTTATTAATGGTCATAAAATTATCCAACCCTTTTAAAAATCAGACACAGTATTTGACTCAATGACCTTCTGCAGTCATGAAATTCACGTTCTGATTGAAACGATATCAGTCTGGAGGATCTGATAGAGCTGTGGTGCAAGTGTCACAACTCTGCCACTGAGGTGGAAAAGAATCTTAATGAGCTGTTATGTAGGCAGTGTAAGTATCTTTGAGTTTCACCTTTTTCTGATTTATTCACATAATATAGACCATAAAATGTAAGTTTGGGACATCTTGCGTTTTCACTAGAGGCAAACAGGTACTGGGTAATAGTTCACTAGCTTGTTTGCCCTTTAGCAGCACTTCGCATACACTGGATCAGACGTTACGTGAAAACCTGTACAGTGAGCAGTACGGGCGTAGCAAGGGGGTGCATATTGATGCACATCTTGCAATCATGGTCATCTCAGACATGAAGAGTTTCCTTACTTATTTTTTCATGTGTGAAAAGCAGAAAGGCACATCCTTTTGTATTCAATTTTCCAAAACAGGAGTTGCCAGAGTGGCTAATATTATTTGAGTAGAAAAAAGGTCTCCTCTTAATTTGGAAACCTGATGGCAACGTGTCAACGTTATGAGTTATATAATTGCCAATTATCTGAAACATCTGCTTATCTCTCAGATTTAAACCATTTTTCATATGGCCAACTCCAAATCTTGCCCGCATGCTAGCAAAAACTAAAAGTCATCCATAATATAGTAAAATTACTTGCTTGCAGCGCTGGAATTGTCAGCAATGTATCAACCTAAGCACTGATAATGGAAAATGGTTTCCAGCATGGTTATTATGCAGAGGGGTGGTCAGGGTGTTTAGGCTGAAGCAGTCACACAATACACTCACTTCGTAAGTGTTCCACCTTTCGTGTAGCTGGAGAGAGTTTCATTTTCTGCAATGCAACACTGTTCAGAGTAGGTTCTCCTTTATGAGCCCAGAGAACACAGGATGAAGGATGAAACCTGGCACTTAGTATTTTCTGCTGGTTGTCTCTAGGTTAGCCTTGCACTTGGTACTGGGGAGTTATTATTCTACAGAGACACACAGTGTCAGTGGAAAGTGGTAAACCTCTGTTACCTGTGCAGGAGTACAGGAGCACTCATTAAACCCACAAAATTGATGAGTTCTGTACCATGTTACCTTTTCCAAAGGGTCAATTCCCAGCTATGGAGGGGCTCCATGTCCTGAGCTGCTGGTCTGAATTGTCAGCACCAGATCCGAAACACAACTGTCTCCAGGTGTTAAGACCTAGGTGTGTCTGCCTTTGCTGTGGGATGGCAGGAAGTCTTTAAGTTGGATGTGTGGAGAGTTTGGTCTCATGCAAAATGTGAGCCCATGAACTGGCGACAAATGTGCAGATACACACAAAAAGACTGTGTCCAAGACACTTACACACCTGTGGGAACTCCACTGGGCATAGGGAGCTTCTTTTAAACTTCAGATGACTTCAATTAAGTGTTTAAGGTGGACAGTTGATATAAGGCCTCAGATGAACATTAGTAAAAGTGTTAGAGTGGTTTTATTTCTCATTTCCATTTTCTAATTTATTTGAAATAGTTGCAACTTGTCCCCCTCTAAATCAAGTGTTTCCAGAACAACTTGAAACCAGCTTAAGAAAGCGTTCACAAAAGGTATACGTGCTGCTCATGCTTTCCCTTCCTTGAATCCTTCTTTCTTCTCCTTACAAATACTGAGAAGCTCTGGTGTAGCTATTAGTTATTATTTTATATTTTTAATTTTTTTATTTCTTGATAACATCAGTTCACAGTGGATACTTAGGTCAGTTTGACATTTTAATCTCAGTGGTTTGTTTTTCGTATTGAATCACTATGGAAGATCAAACGCAAGTTGTAAGAAGGCTATTCTTACCAGGCTACTGTTCATGGTAGTGTGTAATGGTAAACACTTCTTGACTGGGCATTCGAGAAATGAATAAATGATATGGAGAACTAAAGCTGTAGAAAAAGGATTATGATTTTACCAAATACAGCTGCTAGACCACTGCCTTGGAGAAAAAATGCAAAACAGAAAAACAACGATATATGGCAGCCCTGGGTACACCGATCTCTCTCTGCAGGTGAGGCTATTGGTGGCTCTTTGATTACACGTTATATATGAAACAATCCCATACACTCTATCTTTTGATACCCATATCTTCTAAAAATACCTAATTTGGCAAGGATTAAGCGTTCTGGGCTCTTTCATTGTGAATGGAATCTCTCAGACACCAATTAACATTTCATTGCTAAGACTAGTCGATTTGTTAGTTGTAGCTGTAGCCAAATTTCTGCATTTGAACTTTAAAGGCTTTGTTTATGTGGTCTGTAGTACAGCAGAAAATGACAAAAACAGCTAAATCCTCTGTAAACAACATACTCTAGAAAGGCTCAGCCTGTTGCTGAACTAATATGATCCTCTTTCTGTATTATTGCAAGCTTTACTCATTTGCTGTTGCTCAGAAATATCTGCAAAGTACGGTCCTATTGAAAGCCACTTAGATACATTGGAAAAGCCTGGAGACATGAACAGGCTCGATTACCTTGTCAACAAATAGCTGTTGAGTGCTATTTGAGGTGCCTAAGTGTCCCAGAGGGCACTTAGGGGCTGCTCCAAGAAAACACAGAATCTCCCTCAGGTCCCATGTTACATCAGCCAGTATCATGTCTGAATATCCCAAGACATCCCAAACAGCATGTAATGACACATGTGTATAACTGAATTGAACTCGTCTCATGTTGAGATTGTGGGTACCTAAATTCAGATGTCCAGCTGTGCAATGGAGGGGCACAATGGGATTTTGTTACCTAACATGGATACTGAGGGTCACTATGTACACACCACAGTATCTGACATGTCAGCTTGGGGCAGTAAGATGCAGTACAGGGCTTAGAGAAGATTCATGTGCTTCTGAAAGGACAGATGGAAATGAAGTGGGAAAGCCTAGGATGGCACTAGGCACCTCAGTTTGGGCAGCTATATTAAGTTCAAGCTATGTATGGCAAGTTTATTCAAGAAACAGTGGAATAGTTAAACTGCTCGATATGTTATGGATTAAGATTCTTGTAGTGGAAAAAGCATTTGATCTATTTCTATTTCTGTTCTGTCTTTGAATTTGTTCATCTCTGCATTTCAATTGTTTATTTTACCTATGCTTATATACTTTCCCACTAATATATAAACGAGATTACATTTTTTTATTTGAAACATGTATTCTCTTTAAGCACAAAGTTTCTTCAGGCATATTGCTATATTTGTGCCACATCAAATGTTAATATGATGCAGGAGAAACTTTGTTGCAACCGCTTATTTATTTGTGGATTAACACAGTATGTCAAAGCACACCAAAATATTCTATTCACATTTCTATCAGTGAAAAGCACTTGTGATCCTTGGAAATGGGAAAAATAACATGCAGATGTCCATGCTGGATGGCAAAAGTTGCTATTGGAAGGGTTCTCATGAAAGAACAGGATAATCAGCTTTTTGATGCGCTATTTCAAAATGCCTGAGTAGCTGTATTCCAGGAGGGTTTGTTCTTTGTTCTCCATGGTGATCCTCTTAGTCGGCAATAGACCAATATTCACAAAAGCATTGTATCAGATATGGCCCCTCTTCACACATCTGGTGCTATACATCTTTGTGGAAAAGTTTTTTTGTTACTGTTTGTATAACTGTTGAACATGTATGGATAACTTGGCAGCTGCATTTCAGCCATGCAGTGTCCTCTTGATAGTTCATCAGTCAGCCAAGTAAGGTCTGCCATCAACACCAAAAAAAAGAAATTTTTAACAGTGAAAGATATTTGCGCACCCTTTGATCAAATATACTATCAGACAGCTTGCACCTAGATATGGACAACTCTTCTATGCTGTGGATAATCTAATAATAAGTAAAAGGTATACAATATATTAGGACACATATTAAGTAAAAAGAAGATAGAAAGAAAAAAATATCTGACATACTAAAATATATTGTTAATCCTTCAAAACTAGCTCCCAGTACTTTTAGGGGATAGCAAATACTTAAATCCCATGGGATTCCTAGACAATACCTTGACAACAGCCCATTCATAGGCAATGCTGCTAGTTTGAATATTTCCTGCAATATATCACAAGTGTAATAGTTTGAGCCTGGGACATATTTAGTTTCTGTGATACAGTGTCCTCAGAGTTTCCAGGGATGAAGTCTATGAATAAATCCTTTCCAGAAAATGAACATTTTCTCAAAAAAGAAAGTTTTTTACTTAGTTACACTAAGACAATCTAGAAGTGTGGCAAGGGCAGCCAAAACCTGTATTGCATGATTTGGATATTTAAATCTGTGCTTCTGAAGTCTTACATCAGTGACTGTTAGTCACAACATATGCCCACAAAGACTGCAATGCTGAATGTATTGTACTATAGAAGCATAATTGCTTTCTGAAACGTATGGTTGATAGGAATAGACAAAGGGAAGAGGAACAGAAGATCGATTTTCCACATGTTAGTGTAGTCCATCTCTCTTCAGAAAAATTTTGACACAGCAGGTGTTTTTAAAACACTGTGACTAAGGGCTGTAAATACCTTCTAGCATGTCCATGACATACTTTAATAAAAAAGCAGTGTGTTTTGCCTTCAGGGTGATGGACTTTCCTGCTGCCAGCCTCCCAGTCCTCTTGGTTCATTGTCTGTTCTTTTTTAAACTAGGACAACCATTGTATATCTGGGTATAAAGAGGAGGATATGTTTTATCTTTTATAAGGAAGTCCAAGAGGTAGAGTCAAAGACAAGAATAACTAAAAGATGTTTTGTCTTATGATGAATAAGAATTAGATCCCAGTATCATACCGTCAAGCTGCACCACAACTATCCTTTTATTTAGATTTTGTTCTCTAACACAAGGACTTCAAATCCTATTCATCCTTAACTTCAAGGGTAAGTGCTTTCTTTATCAGCAGAAAGAACAAACTCAAACCAAATGTCGCATGTATTTGGAAATTCACAACAAATTTCATAATGAGTATAAACTCTCAAGAGGAAGGTATTTGAACTCAGAGCGAGAAAAGAAAGAGGCAACTTACATGTGACATCCAGGTGGAAATGTCTTCCCCTTCTCCCCCCGTCTTTCCTTTACTTGTATTGTCAAAAATACAAGCAAACTGTATGACACAGAATTTGCGAGCATAGATTCTGAATGCATTAGGTGGGTTAATTCCCTGGAGCAGTCAGTATTCTTTAGTGAGAAAAGATATTGAAAAGGCTATTTTTTGCTTCAATGCATGGGTAAGATGAAAACATTCAAAGGTTCAACTTTTATAGCGTTGTAAATCTATTTTTTGTGCTGAAACTGAAATGAAACAAGGCAATATTGTGTGTTTTACTCTTGCAGTAATATGCTCGTGCAAGGTTAAGTTGTGCTTATGCACTGAAACTTGGAATTTCAGCCAGATGTGAGTCATTAAGAGCCTAGATATTTTTTAGTTGGTGTGCTTTTTCTTACAGAAAGGTGTGTATGTTGTATTTCAGTACACAACAAAACAGGCTGTAAAGAAAGTAGAACACTTTAATTATCGTGGAGGAGTGGATGTCACATAAAGTTACAGTTTACTAACAAAATTTAATGATAACTCAAAGTTGGGAGTTATTTTCAGTACAGTAGAGAACTGGGATTTTGTGCAACAAAAAAATGCAGTGTCTTGAGAGCAGGAACAACAGAAATGAGATTGAATTTAATAGAACAAAGTATGTACTCCTGATTTTAGGGAATAATAATGTGTGTGTGTGTGAAAGAGAGAGATAAGTTAGAAGTAGATAAGAAAAAACCTTTGTATATGAGCTGAACAGTATAAATATGTCTCATGCATAGCAACTGCTTTCAGGAATAGTCTCATATGCCTTCAGTAGAGCCTGCCTTGTTTATTGCCAGATAAAAATATCCTTGCCAAGTTTACCAAGCAGTTCAGAATGGATTTGCTTGAGTGATCTTTCCCTTTATTATTTATTAGTTCCTCAGCATCTTTCATGTGCAGAAATGATCAGTTTTGATTTAATTTTTTTTCTTGATTGTTGTCAAAAATTATTAGCTAGCATGGAATCTGGAACTAAACACTGGAAAAACATCAAATAAAATGCACATACTTTTAATATTTCTCAGTTTGAAATTACATTTGAGACTTGTCTATTGGCTACTTTTTAATTCATTTAATGTCTGGCATCTTGATTTTGTATTGCATAATTTCTTAATCCCGAGGGTATGTAGAATCAAATTGAATTCTCTACTGAAATCTAGCAATTTAGGACTAACCTTGTATCTCTGTTATAAAAAATAGATATCTTGTTAATTTGGCAAATTCTTTTGTCCATAAACCATGTTAGATGACATTAAATACGCTACCCTCTATTCTTTATTAATCAGTTTCCCTATCTGATGTTCCATTATTTTCCCAAGATTGATATCAGGAGGATAGGCTTATATTTACCTAGACTACCCTATTTACTTTAGAAGTAGAGTACTGACATAACTCTTAATTCCGTCCAATGCTCAGGATCTATCTCAGCAATCCAAGATTTATTGCAAATAATAATAAGAGGTCTAACAGAGCTTAATAGGCTTTTCTTCTAACATTCCTAGGTGCATTTTTTTCATAAAAGACATTTAGCCTTAATAGCTATTTGGCATATACTGTCTTCGTTGTCTTAAGTGTAACATTTCATCACCGTCTTCATATGATATGACTACATCTGACTTTTTCCTAGTCCCAGAGCTGAAATATTTATTCAAGAGTTCTATCTCTTCTGCATTATTTCTGATAGCTGCATCCTTTCCATTTAACAATGGACAAACACTATTGCAAGGCTGCTTTTTCTCCATGTATATTTAATATTGTTTTCGGTGTACTGAACTCAGATAGCCATAGAATTCCTCCTTCTGTCTTCAGCAGCAATTTTCTGTTATATCCATTTGTATTCTAAATTCAAGTGATCTAATGTATTCGGTTTCTCCCTTGTCTCCCTATCCAGCCTGTTTATATCCGAAATTTCACATTGCCTTTATTTCTCTTTTAAGCTGGGCTGTTTATTATTGTTTATATATGTTTTATATATTTTTCCCTTTTTAAATTCTTCCTGCTAATGATTAGGCAGAAACTTGTATTTATCTGTTTAAAGTGGCCATTTTAAAGAAATGGGTGGAAGAATTACTGGTTATATTACGCTCTATTTGCATGTAACGAATGTAATCAAATTCTCACTTTCATTTAAGGAATTACTGACATTTAGTCTTGGAATCAACTTTGATTTTGCTGTGAGGATGACATGTAGTACAAAATTCTCTAAGAAGAGAGAAAAAATTTTTTGATTTAGGAAATTTTTATCAATCATTGTTCAGAATTTCAAAGGTATTATACTACTGGAAACATTAAATCTGTAGATCTATGACTTTTGACCTAATACTCACCAGTGAATAAGCTTTTTTCAAAGCTCATACGGTAGAGAGACTCTTTTCTGGCTTTCCATAGACATTATTGCCACTTATTGCCTCTTCTCCTTTTCCCTTCTCTTGCTCCTGTGTTTTTCCCAAGTTACATACAGAGGGTTAGTTTAACATTCCTGTCACAGAAACTCTCCTTCAAGTTCCAGTGATATCAAGCAGGTCAAATTCATTCTCATAGTACAAGTAGTTCCTACTCTTCTGTTTACCACACAAGCTCCTGCCATTCATGAACAGGCAATTAAAGAATTTATTTTCTATGTGTCATTCAGTGTCTTGATTAATTTTGTTCTTGACAACTTGACTGTGCTAAATGAGTGTTTATTTGCTGCCCTTTTTTAATCTCCCCTTTTGTTGTAAGTTTAATGCCATTATTACTAGTCTAGTCAGCTTGTCCCCTGTAAAATTGATCTCCCCTTTAATGAGCTGGAGGCAGTGAAAACCACCTAACTTCTCAGTTAGAAAATGGCTCCACAGTCCACCAAACTAAAATCCCCTCTGTCTCTTACACCTCTCTAATTGGCAGTTTATTCTTAAAAACTCCTTATTCATGTGTTCATTTCTGGGACAGGAGCAATCTCCAAAAAACTCATTTGGGTATCTTCATACTTCATTAGCTTTCTGAACTCTCTGAAATCATTCATAACTGGTGAGGAGACACATGAAGCATCACTAGTACCAATACATACCACTACTAAATTAAATCTTCCCCACTCAGTCCGGTAAGGGTTGGTTTTTCTTCATCATTGAAGAAGAGTTGAGACTCTGTACAAAGGAATATCCTAAAAGTCTTATCCTAAAGGGAAAACTGGTAGTTTTGACTGTAATTATCCCATCCAGTATTTTCTATTATATAAGGTTATTGAAAAATTCCTTGAGAAGTTCCCTTGTTTGCAACCAACTTTTGATATTTTGCAGGAGGAATGCTTCAGGGCAACAGAAATATCTTTTATCTGTTGCATGAAATTCCTTTCAGCTTTTTCTCCTTGCAGGTATCCTTTAGTCCAAGCACATGAACTTAGAAGAGTACTTCTGTTGCTGAAGAAAAGTAAAGCACACTGTTCCCATAACAGCCGAGCTCTCTAGGTCTGTGGAATTTAAAAAGAGAGAGAAAGAGCTGGACTGACTTCTTCCCCATAACTACTTCTTTCATTCAGTGTGTGAACTATCTCTCTATCACCCATTTGGGATACCAGAGTTCTGTAGCTGTCATCTAGTTGGCTAACATGAAAACCGTCTGTGTTGCTATGTGGCAAGCCCAGAGGTAAAACCATGCTGTGTGTATATGTGGATTGTTGAAGCTGTGCATTATCAAGTTCACTCTTTAGTCTTTAAAGAATGCCAGAAAAGCATATTTATTGATTGGTATTTTGATGTAAATTTTGCATAGGATTTTAATACAATTAATTTCCCTTGAGAGTTAGAAAATAGGTTGCCCATGTAAGTACACTCAGGAACTCTTGCTACAAAATACTGGCAAGTGGGTTGTGTATTACAACTGTTTGATGTATCCTAATTACAACACAGAAAGGAATCATATTAAAGCTCCTTTGATGTAATAACGCCTCAGTAACCTTATTTGTCATAGTTTTTGTATGACATTGGTATGTCTTGAATGTAGATAAAGCTATGCAGCCCATGGTAGTAAAAGCACTTGTTAAAGCTACACATTCTGTTAAGGCTATTTGTTTTCTCTGTTAGACTAGGGTAAAGGATGGGAAGTCATTGCACAGGATAAAGTGGAGAAGTGACACCCAGAAAATCTGAACTCTGTATCAGGAAACCCTGTGTTACCTCCTGCAAATCTCAGTGCTAGATTCTAAAACTGCAGCTTCCCCAAAATGGACATATCCAACCCATGAATGGCCTTCTGAAAAAAATCAGTTTCGTATCTTCCAGCCAAACATTGTGGCTACTGTGCCTGGGCTGCCCATCTTGGCAGTAGTGCTAGAGTGTCCTGAAGATGACACTTGCACCGTTTTGTATCTTTCCCTTTATGCAATTTTAGGATATCCATCTCTCTCTCAATGCACATAGCCAGTACAGGAAAGAAAATCCAGAGGGAAACCTTCTATTGTTTATTTAGTGGAGAACAGGAAAAGTGGACAAGTGTTAAATTTAGCTTTAGTAAGCAATTCACCCATCACAATTCTGTATGATTGTATGTACTTTGGCACTGAAAGACTCCTTTCAAAACATGATTCTAGTTTCACTATGCCTCAGTTTCCTTATGTCTAAACCAGAGATGACTCTCATTTCAACAAAATATTGTCAATAATGTTTGTGAAGTTGTGAAGTGTTCTGTAATCTTCACATGTCAGCTGCTCTATCATCATTACAGGGTTTTTTTGTTATGAATTGCCTTTCCTTGATTTCTACAGGCTGGGAGGCTTAGAAGTTACTGTAAAAAAAGATCATAGAATCACAGAATCACACAACGTTAGGGATTGGAAGGGACCTCGTAAGATTATCTAGTCGAACCGCCCTGCTAGAGCAGGAACTTAGAGTAGGTCACACAGGAACACGTCCAGGTGGGCTTTGAATATGTCCAGAGGAGGAAACTCCACAACCTCTCAAGATGCCAGTAGGGTTTCAAGTTATACTTATTTGTTTTGAAATAGAATTGCGGTTAAACCCTGTCAAATCCCCTCTATTGCCTTTCCTGCTATTGCTGATTAGTTAAGAAGCAGAAAGGAACATTGCACTGTAAAACATCCATTTATCTGCCAGTGTCAGGTTCTCCTGACATGATATGCTAATGCAAAGCACATTAAGCATTAGCAGTAGGTGCTCCAGACCCAGTAGTTCCTAGACAGGCATTAAGAGACCTCGAATGAGTCAGTGTCACTCTCTGGTTTAACCTAATACCAACCCCTTAAGGCATCCCTATCAAATGTAAGAGCAATGAAAGGTTTTAAAGGCTATTAATCCCAGTGACTCTGCAGTAGAAGAGCACAAAGTTACTTGCCACAGGTCTTTTTGTCATCATGATATTGTGGGAACATATGAAGTATTCAGTATCCCTGAAATTCCTTCTTCCACCTACGTAAGCATGGAAGTCTTCTGAAGAAACACTTATAATGCTGAGCTGTGATATCTACCAGCTGCTGGCTATTATTGGCACTGTCTGAACTCCCTTTTTTTTTCCCTCAGTGAATTCTCATATCTACAATGTATGAGAAGTAGCAAAAACACCTTTAGAAAATAAGCTTTGAACTGAAAATTATCCTAAGTAAACAAGCAAACAAACTCTCTGCCCCTAGACAGACACCATTACAGCACATGGAAAAGGCATTAAATCAGAGCTGAATCTAATGCAAGGTGTTAGCTGCTTTTGCCATACTTGTTATCTGGAGCTGCTTTATTTCTAATGCAATAGATGTTTTGTTCCATGTTTCTTACCTTGAAGTTGCTGAAACTCGGGAATAATCCTGTTGTTTTAGAAATCTCTGATCCAGTGTTTGCATAGAAAGGTGTCTCAGATAGCTGGCTGTCTGGCAGCGGCTGCTTCAAAGGGTCTGGCAGCCGAATGTGAGCAGCTCAGGTTTTACTGGAAGTGGTGACAGTTACATGACTTCAAACTCTTGCCAGGGTCTGAATTTGTACATTTCAAATTCACTTCACACACATTCAGTTGACAAAAGTTGTCCAACCGTCAGATTGCCACACTGGCAGAGGCTCTGGCTTCAAGCCCTACCTCTGATAAAAACGCAGTCCCCTTAGCTGAACACTCCTGCTTTGATGTTTGTAAAAAGGTTCATGGGATACTTAAACCGGTAAAGTGTTTTGAAAGCTATTGACACAAAGTCTATGCTAGTATTTGTGGTTGTTATTAGCTGACCTGCATAGTAGCAAAGATACACAGCTTACAGTGTGTTCATTTGTGCATGCGTGTGTATATCTGTGTGTATGTGTAAGGTAAGTGTGTACAATTGCTTGGCTCCAAGGAGTTAGTCAATAATTTAAGCTTTGCCAGGATGCTCTAAAATCAATTGTAAACACCAGTCTTCAGTGTCTATACAAGAGCAATCCTATTTATTTGAAAAGATTTTGGGGAAAATCCTGTACCTCTGAACACAGTAGGAAAATACAGTCAGAAGACAAGAATATAGTGATGGTCATTCCAAGCAGGACCAGAGGTCCATCTGCCACTATCTCTGGTGGCCAAAACTGGAGGCCTGCAAAAGAGATTAAGAACAGAACAAGCGTATTGGAAACTTCCCTGTGTACTCTCTTACCGACCAGTGATTTGTGTCTCAGAGCCAAGATTTACTTTAGAGATTTCTCTTCTGTGAAGTCGCCCAGCTGCTCGCTGAACCTATCTGTAGTAAGGGCTGTGGAGCAAGGGTTTTGGCAGTTTAAAACTACAGTGTGTGTAAAATCACTTTGTTTCATTTGTTCTGAAGTTACCAGCTGCTAGTTTCATTTGATGATCTGTAGATTTGATACTAGAAGAGTTAGCTATACCTATCCTATACACTCTCCTGTACCACTTGTGGTTTTACACACTTATGTCATATCATATTCTCTTTTCTGCCTCCATACAGAAGCTGTTCCATACTTTTGAATACATTTTTCATGCTATAAGCCTTTCTAATAATTTCCAATTTTCACTTAGTTGTTTGTTTTGTTTTTTTTTTCTTCTCCTCAACTACTACTGAACACTAAGGTGACTTTGTCTTGGGTCTATAACACCAGGATCTCATACCTCTGTAATTATTAATCATCACAGAGCTTATTCTTCAGTACATAAAATTAGGACCTTTTCCCTTTCCCATAATTCTTTAAATTTGCCTATAATGAACTTCACTACTTCCTTGCCTAGTCAGTCCTTTTGTATTTATCCTAGCAAAGTGAATTTGGGCCACAAAATGATTTCAAGCACTGTGACACTGGGATTAGCATCTGTGCCGGAAAACATAGTAGATCAAGCATGATCATTTGTCCCTGAAGGCAAGTGGCCACCTTACTGTCTTCAGAGCATACGTTTGATGGTTTATTCTAGAAGGCATCCCTGGTCTATTACTTTCCCTCCCAAACTGCACCCAGTCATTGTCTGAGTGTCAGGGAGCATCATGCTGACAAATGAGAAAATGGGCAGTGATGTGCCAGAGGCTGAGACCATGAGAGCCCTGAATTAAGCCATTACTTAACTGCTAGCATGTCTTCTGATACGTTTAGTCCCTGCCAACCCGTACGACTAGTACTCTCCAAACCAATGCCCATTCATGATTTGAAGACAGCATGTGCTGAGTGCGAATGCTCTCATTTTGGCTTCCTCTATCCCATATAGTTTTCCAGAAGCATATAATGCAGACTTTTTTACTCTGCGACATTTAGATCTACCTTCAAGCCAGATGCAGGGTGTACAATAGGTAATTCTGTTTCTTGCTAAAGGAATGCCACTCTGACAGAGAGTAGCATTGTTCTTGCATTTGTATATTCACTTTTGACATAAATTACAAAAAGAAACAAAATCAGTTCATAATTTTTAGGGTAACTATGTGAAGATCAGATAAGATTCAATGCAAAGTACTGTATAATGTGGATACTACCACTTCCATCCTGTACCACATAGGTCAGGGCTGGAAAATAGTGTTGATTCTGTTGTATTTAGTAGTCTAAATATACCCATATGACCCTTCTGCTATTTTCTGTAGTCAGTCTAGAATGCCTGATATTGTGGGCAATCTCAGTTCTTTCATCGCATTCACCACATTGCTTATGGACATTTTACAGTCCAAGCACTTGTGCAAATTCCTGTGGGACACAACTCATGGCCTGTCCCTATTAGGAAAGCTGACTGACTGACTGACTCCCATACAGTTTCCTGCCTTTTTACTAGTTGTTTATAAATGTGAGGACCTTTCCTGCAATGCTATGAGAGCCTGGGCTCCCAAACAACCTTTGGCGAAGGATCCTGTTTAATGTCTTTTGGGAATCACAGTGGGCTGCTGTCTGCTTGCTTTAGGACCCTCCTTGGAGAATTCCTGTAGCTTGTATGGTCATGACAGGTGCTTTCTCTTTAAAAAAGAGACTCTTCTGGTTTTCAGTGTGTCATATTTCTCCATAAGCTATCTTTCTCGTAGTTACTCTTTCACTCAGTGCATATGCTAGATCTGCTACTGGTCTATAATTTCTTAGTTTCCACTGTAACTTCTTAAGAATGATGAGACATTAGCTACCTTCCATGACTTCTGATAAAAAGGCAACTTTAAATGAGAATTGACATACAGCGCTGAGTTATTCAGCTAGTTCAACCTTGAATTCATTTAGAACTGATGATATGTGACTATTCAATTGATCCATTTGTTTCATAACCTCTTTTGCTAATACAATCAGCAAATTGCTTGGTCTGAGACAGATCTCCTGATAAACAAGAAGTATGAAATAGGAACTTCCTCAGATTCTTTCACACTGCAATGCAGATATAAAAAATTCCTTAACTGTTTTCTGCTCTGCTTTGTTGGGCACTCCTTGATTCTGTTGACAATCTGGCCTCATCTGCTTTTGTTAAGTAAAGGAAGATTAGTAGGTGAATCCTTGTTCCAAGACCAAGTGGTATCAACTGGCTTACATCCACCTTGGCAGACTAGTCCCAGAGACTGGAGTTTTAGGTAAATGAAAACAGTCAAAGAATGAGCCAGGAATTAAACAGTAGAGACTACAGCAGTCCAGCGATTGAACCTTTCCCCTGTTCTCTCTCATTTATCAAAATAGATGTAGATACAGATTCTCCAGCAATCTTCCTGACCTAATGTGTTAGAAAAGGGATTTATTGAAAGACTTAATGACTTTATTTTCATGCTCAGCCTCCAGCTCTTTTCAATGTGGTGGAAGATGTGTTGTTTTTTCCTCCTGCAGATTTCATGGAGAATCCTGTTCTCCTAGAAGTTCATCTTCTGCCTCCTTTCATCGCTGTGCTTTGAGATGTTCATCTCAGTGTCCCTTGATATTCTCTTCCTGGCTCTGCTGCTTGAGGGAAGCAACTGGCCAGCCTTTGGATTTACAATCAAGAGAAAAAGTAAGCCATCTCATTTCACCTGAGTTAGCTAGCTCCCAGGTTTCTGTCTGGCCCTGGATAGTCACTTCTACTGTTCAACACACTTAGTATGGAGTTCGGTGGTTTACTCCACTGCTAGCCTAATAGTACACGCTACAGTTTAATGATGTCTCTGATTATCTGCAGCTCGAAGACAGGTTTGCAAGCAGCCATTAACGCCTTGCAGCACCAAGAAGGATAGTCCAGTAATAAATATAAACTTCTTGAAAGTAGAAAGTGCTACAGAAACAGTTGTACTTATTTGTCAGCTGTACCTGTTTACTCTTCTTTCTGCTGGCACAGTGGGCTTTCTTCTGTGTCACTACAGGCCTGGTGACTTGGCACATATTTATGTGTGCTCTCGTTTCATGTTCATATAGCTTGAAAGTTATTTTATTACAAAATTCATTATATAATATTTTAGAGAGAGAAATAAATCTTACTATTCTCACTCCCCAGATTTCCTAAGGTTTCTTTCCAGTGATAAGATTGTGACAAGGGTGTTCATGACATCCAAGTCTGGGCAGCATAAGCTTGTTGCCCTTATGAAGCACACAGGAGTGTAGTACCTTTTGTATTTGCATATGTTGGGAAGAAGTGAGATTCAAGAGGGAGCTAATTGGAAGCCATAACAATCCTACAGTGGGCTTCAGGTCACCACAATTTAATACAGACATGATTGTGACTTATAGCATTGGTCACAACATCTACTTTCTACTTTGTCTTATTCCGCATTGCTTGAAAAGATGTAGGGGACAAAGCATACGTTTGTTTTATGTGCAAACTAAGCATCTCTGTAAAAACATCTCCCCTATTCAAGTACTCACTAGCTGCATCTTATAGTCAACTTAATGGAAACAACTGAGACCATACGGGTGTTTAGGTAGATATTTAACTGACTAACTTTTGCCATCTATAGTTGAACATAACATATACAGTGCCAGGTCTTGAAATGCAAAGACTACCCAGATACTATTAATAAATCAGAGTTTCTGCAGAGACTAGGTAGGCTTTGCCCATCAAAATCAACAGAAAGTTTTTCCACTGATTTTCATTGATTGGGCCATAGGACCGTGGTGTGCGTACGTCACCTTTAGATACTACTAAATCTCTTTTCCTACTGAGCTGAGAAGTACACAATAAGGATTTAATTCCTGATTGAAGAATTGCAAGTAAGAAACTTATCATAGCATTTCCCATGAAAATTTTATAAAACACAAATGAAGCAAAAATATTAACAGTTCCCTAAAGTGTACCTAGATAGGTATGTATGAGTTTAGATGAATTTATGTTGTTGACACTTTATATGCACAGGAATAGAGAAAGAGGCAGAAGAAGAATTAAGTAAATAACAAAAGAAAATCTTAGAGAAGAATCCACATGAGAATTATGCATTTTCTTTAAGAGGAAGAGTTAACCCATAGCTGTTTCCGGAATGATGAAGTATTTTTAGGTAATTATCTTGCTAAGAAATGAAGAGTCAGCTATAGTAATGTGCTGAAGGCACTTTTTCACTAAATGCTGCATATACTCATGCAGAATTCCTTAAAACAACCAGTTTCCAATGATATAAACATTATTTTGATGACTAAACCAAAACAAATAGTAAATGAAGATCAAGCAGTGAAACAAACGTCCACCTATTCCAGCTGAAACTGTTTAAGTGAAAACCATTCCAGGAGATTTTCCTTAAATTAATTATCATGTTTACTCATGGATGGATATAGGAAGAGGAAATGCTTCCCTCAGGATTCTGCATTATATCTGCTTTTCCCCTTCTGTATATAATATTGGCATCACATTTTCTAGCTTTCCCTAATCACAGCTGACATTTCCTCATGCCAGAACCTGACACTAACTCGTACTGTGTTGCACATATTCTTAGGCAAATGTTTTCATTCATTAATCCCATGAAGTAAATGGAATAACTACTCCTCTACTCACTAGGAGTAAGGGAGGTAGACCAGGATTTCATGTAAATGAGCTTGTCACGTGAAACAGCAGCAAACAATAGAGAATGTGCATCTGGCACCTCATCATCATGAATGTTGAATCTATTTTTTTTGCGATCTGACCATTAAAAGGCTATGCAGATGGATGGTAAAACTGATTGGAGTAGCGTGCACTGTGGCAGAGTGTAAGTACCCGTGTGAGACAACATGGTAAAGCATAGAATTATTTGTAGCTTTATTCACAGGAAGCTGTTAAGGAACATGCTCAGAAAAGCTATCAGAGGTAAGTGAAACCATGCAAAGATTGTCTTGTGAGCCATATGTTTCACTCATAGAGCCAGAAACTGCTCCTTTTCCACTTTGAATCTTAGAACTTCCTGTCGCAAGTTCAGTTTACAAGTAATTAACAGTGAAAAAGCAATTTTAGGGAAAAGAAAATTCTTTTTGAGTACTAGAAGGTTTATTTTTAGCTGTTCCTTAAATTGCTTGAAAGTCTCGGAAAGTAAGACAAGAAGGGACAAAACCACGTGACCAGTTGTACACAGATCACAGTTTGAGAACCTCTGTTACTGTAAATGTCAGGCTGCTGCACTGGTTTCCCATATCCTTTACTACAAAATCAGGGGTGAGCTCTTTAGGGTAGGGATGGTGTCATCTGGGAATAAAATCAGCAAGATGCTTTATGTTTGTTTGTTAACTTTCTTTCAGTTTTACGTCACTGTTAGATGCAGTATATTTGATTAGATGGGAGTATTGACAGTTAGTCTAGCATGAAATGCTCTAAGAAAACTGTCAACAAGCTGCTGATTTCTGTCCTGCAAGATGATACCAGGATACATTTGAGAAGCACACATTTCCAACTTGGCATTTACTTTAGACTGCCAAAGATAAAAGGTTTCAGACAATAGACTTTAGCAATGTCAGGAATAATTCATTACCCAGCACTATGACATTCTTTAATAAATATGAGGAATTTAATATCGCATCTTGCTAACATCTCTGTTGCAGACACTGTTTTGGACTTTTGAAAACATTGTTCACATGCATAAAGCAATTACTGAGTCATACCATTGATTGTGTATCTGTCTCTATTTTTATGAGCCTTCCAGTATAACTCTGTGATGCCTATTAGGCTAAATTTACTGAACGGTGTCGTTCTTTCCTTGCTTTGTTTTGTTGATTTGCTTGCGTTTTTTTCCTTGGATTATGAGCTCTTAGTCTGTGAGGAGGCTGTGTTGATGTTTGTACAGAACAAATCGTCTCCAGCTTGCTCTAGCTATGCATTTGGTTCAGTAAGTAAGCAAGCAAAAGTATAAGCCTGTAGCCCTGTGGTGCAACCCACAACCCACAGGTTCAGCTGTTTGTGCTCCAGGGTTTGGTTTTGTGAAGCACAGCTGTGTGACCTTGGCTCAGCTTTACTGAGAAAAATTGTTGTTGAGCTGTGAAAAAAAGTATATAAGCTAAAGCCACTCAAGACAGGAAAAATAAAAACAGTGGAAAGTAAAGTTATAGAATCTTAGAATCATCAGAGTTTAAGATTATCAAGATCCAACTCCCCTGTCACGGGCAGGGACATCTCCCACTAGATCAGGTTGCCTAGAGTCCCATCCAACCTGGCCCTAAAAACTTCCAGGGACGGGGCTTCCACCACCTCTCTGGGCAACCTGTTCCAGTGTCTCACCACCCTCATGGTGAAAAACTTCTTCCTAACATCCAATCTAAATCTACCCTCCTTGTAGATCTAGTTTGGATCCATCCCCCTTGTCCTATCACTATCTGACATCCTGAAATGTCCCTCACCACTTTCTTGTAGGCCCCCTTCAGATACTGGAAGGCCACAAGAAGGCCTCCTCGCAGCCTTCTTTTCTCCAGACTGAATAACCACAACTCTCTCAGCCTGTCTTCATAGGAGAGGTGCTCCAGCCCTCTGATTACCCTTGTGGCCCTTCTCTGGACATGTTCCAACACATCCATATCCTTCTTGTAACAGGGGCTCTAGAATTGGACACAGTACTCCAGGTGGGGTCTCACAAGAGTGGAGTAGAGGGGGAGAATCACCTCCCTCAACCTGCTGGCCACACTTCTCTTGATGCAGTTAAGGATATGGTTGGCTTTCTGGGCTGCAAGGATGTACTGATGGCTCATGTTGAGCTTCTCGTCCACCAGCACCCCCAAGTCCTTCTCTTCAGGGCTACTTTCAAGCCAGTCACTGCCCAGCCTATATTGGTGCTTGAGATTGGCCCGACCCAGGTGCAGGACCTTACACCTGGTCTTGTTGAATCTCATGAGGTTGGCAGGGGCCCACCTCTCCAGCCTGTCAAGGTCCCTCTGGATGACATCACTTNTGGTCTTGTTGAATCTCATGAGGTTGGCAGGGGCCCACCTCTCCAGCCTGTCAAGGTCCCTCTGGATGACATCACTTCCCTCCAGCGTGTCAGCCACACCATAGAGCTTGGTGTCATCAGCAGACTCACTGAGGGTGCGCTCAATGTCACTGTCTGTGTTGCCAATGAAGATGTTAAAGATTGGTCCCAGAACTGATCCTTGAGGGACTC
>VWZK01018825.1:149085-184880 GCA_013396935.1 Baryphthengus martii | reverse complement strand
CTGTGGCAGGGGCCGAGGCCGCAGTCTGCTGAGACAACGCCAGACTGCAGTGCCTACCACCGACCGCCTACTCGACCGGAGCCTGTGCGCCTCCCCCCCCCGCCTTTTACAGCCTGGCAGGCGGAGCCCCTCTTTGTGACTCTTTCCTGTCTCTGTTTAAGGTTCGGGGCAAAACCCGCAGAGTGGGATTCCTGT
The DNA here is from genome assembly GCA_013396935.1 of Baryphthengus martii. NCBI lineage: Eukaryota > Metazoa > Chordata > Aves > Coraciiformes > Momotidae > Baryphthengus > Baryphthengus martii. The sequence goes on along the minus strand of VWZK01018825.1, from coordinate 184,685 downwards.
TACAAAGGGAAAAGAGGAAGGAAGCGCCTCACACCAAATTGGAAGTTAAGACTATGAACAAAATTTAATAGGTAACAAATAAACAGGGAAAAGGAAATATTAAGGGAAGGGGGATCTACAAAAATACACAAAAGCAGTTCTGGGATGATGATGGATTGTGCAGAGCACGTGGAGCCAGGCCTGGCTGAGCAAGTTGCAGTCCCCGTAGCAGGACAGTCTGAGGGAGAGAGAAAGAAGTGTGAAAACTCGCACTTCCTGTCCTTTTATATAGTGTGGAAGGGAAGGGGAGGGAATACCAGTTGCCCTCTGACCCTTCAAGGTCCTACGGTTACCAGGTGTTTGTGTCCCGTNAGGTCCTACGGTTACCAGGTGTTTGTGTCCCGTCCCCCCCTAATTTGTTAACTCTTAAACCACAACATTCCACCCCTTACTCCATACCGTTTCCTGCCACAGTAACTCATCACTTTAGGATTTGTCTTATTAGTGGAGTCCAGGTTGCAGGTCGTCATTCATCCTGGCAGTCTCCAAGCAGGACAGTGCAGGTCGTGTTCCAGGGCAGTGCAGGTTGGGTTCCAGCAGGGCAGGAATGAGGAGGAAGTCAGGAGCAGTTCTGCACTCAGCAGGAGAGATCATACAGGGTTCGTCGGGCTTTGTGCCCATGTGCTGCGGGTTCACTCTGGAGCTCCTGGACGCCACGTTGCTATCTAAAAAAGAAACTTTTAACAACTTATTGGTATTATACAATAATCTATCTATCTGCATTTTATACCAGCCCATGTCTGAACTTCTGAACCTAGGTCAAATATAGGTCTGCCCAAGCTGCACTTTGAAGAAATGATGAGCACTGAGTGTAGGGAAAAGACAGTGAGAGCTTTATGCTTCCTTGGGGGAGCTGCAAGAAATGAGATAAAACCATTTCTGCCAATTATTCTCCCTACCCCCTTTTGCCAAAGCAGCCACCACAGCTTCCTTGTGGCAAAACCTCATTCCAGACTCAACTCTCTAAAAGCCAATTTTCCCAGCAGGTTTAGCCAAAAAGCAATTACCCAGCTAGAGCTGCCGGGAGCACTCGCAGCCATGCAGTATCACAAATTTCATACGATACCAGCAGAATCCCTCAGTGACAGGAGCACCCGAGTGGTGGAACGACCTCCCGAGCCATGCGGTGGCCCTCGGCCCATGTGGGAGCACAGAGCGGCTGGAAGCAGCTTTGGGAACTGAAATGGGGAGAGCTGCCGAAGCACAGTGGCTGGGCACAGGGGCTAAGGGCCTGGAAGGAGAAGGTGAATCTTCATGCAAATGCATCTGAAGTGCACCGAAAGGTTAAGTGTTTGGCCTGTTGTCAGTGCACACAGCCACATGCCCACAGGCACAGATGAAGAAAGGAGAATGTAAAACCGGGAAGCAACACAGGTTAAAAAAACCCTCCAAAATAAATTTGGTTTAAGTTCAATTTAACAACATAGGAGGAGAGGCTGAGAGAGCTGGGCCTGTTTAGCTTGGAGGTGAGGAGGCTGAGGGGGGACCTCATCAACACTTATAAATCTAAAGGGTAAGTGCTAGGAAGATGGGGCCAGACTCTGTCCCGGTTTGAGACGAATTCAGAGGAGAAAATATCCCCCTGATGGAAGGCAGGCCCCTCCCCCCACCAGGTTCGGGAAAGAAAATGTCCCCGGAGGAAAGTGAAGGGGGAAAACTATTTTATTTAACAAGGCAACAAAACAAAACAGAAAAAACACAAGAAAAGGACAATAGTGCTAGACAAATAAATCGCTATCTGTGAGAGAAGGGAAAAAAAACCTGGAACAAAGTTCTCCGAAATGTGGCTTCTCTCCTCCCGGAGTTGGAAAGGCGTCCGTCCGGGGAAACCCCCCTGCAGACCAGTAAGAACTTCCCAGTGAAGTCCGATGTTCTGATGCTCCAAGTCCAGAAGGGGAAGAAAAGAAGAAGAAGAAACCAAAATCCCAGAAGGAGGGAAAAAAACCCACAAAACGCCGTCTGCCGTCTCTCGAAGGGGCCCGAGCTGAGCGCCGCGAGAAACCAGAAGGGAAGAAGCGCTGTGTTCTCTCCCCCCTTATCACTTTCCCAAAACAACAGGAAAAAAAACTGTAACCTTGAGGGAGAAGAAAAAAACCAGAACTTCTCTCCTTTCTCAGACTCAGTTTAAAGACATAGGAAGGCATAAAATTCATTCTTCTGGGCATGGGCTGACGACATAGGATAAACTCCAAGACAGACTCTTTTCAGTAGTCTCTAGTGACAGGACTAGGGGCAATAGGCATAAACCGGAAAATAAAAGGTTTAAACTCAGCCTAAGGAAAAACTTTACAGTGAGAGTAACAGAGCACTGGAACAGGCTGCTGAGGGAGGTTGTGGAGTCTCTGTCTCTGGAGACTTTCAAAACCTGCCTGGATGTGTTCCTGTGTGATCTGCTCTATGTGATCCTGCTCTGACAGGGAGGTTGGACTAGATTATCTTTGGAAGTCCCTTCCAACCCCTACCATTCTGTGAATCTGTGAAAACATCCAAGTTCCTTACTTGTGATGTTTAGGCTAATGCACTGCCCTGCAGATGACAAGTCCTCTGCTTTTCCTTCATGGGCGTTCTGAGACAGGCACCCCCACCTGCCCCTGCCTTCCAAGAAGGCCCAGCCTGACAGAACAGGGCTTCCCCACGCGCTTGGTGCTGCCAGCACAGCTGCCAGCACAGCTCCAGCCCCTGGGATAACGTGCTCAAATGCCTCTGGCCGTGCTTCCTACAATCATCCCTGCTCTGATTGCAATGGCCCAAAAAACTAGATGAGCAACTACCATCCCCTTCTCACTTTCTTTCAGTCAGCTCTGTTAGAAGTTTTGAGAGGAGGAAAAAAGTCAGTATCTGAAGGAATTGCACTTAGCAGATTAAACGTAGCTGTAACAACAGCCTACTGACTAAATATTTGCACAATCAGGATTTGTGCAGTTAACTTGCATACACAGATGTTAGTTTTAGCTCAGTTTCTTTGCATTATTGTCTCTGTTTAGGGTTCAGGGCAAACCCCACAGAGCAGAATTCCTGTGGGCCCCCTCTCTCCCTCCCGCTTCCCTCCCAAGGGAGGATACAAAGGGAGAAGAGGAAGGAAGAGCCTCACACCAAATTTGAAGTTAACCTATGAACAAAATTTAACAGGTAACAGATAGACAGGGAAAAGGAAATCTTAAGGGAAGGGGGATCTACAAAAATACACAAAACCAGTGCTGGGATGCCGATGGATTGTGNAGCCAGGTCCGGCTGCACTGAGATGTGGTCCCAGCAGCAGCACAGCCCAAGTGAGAAGCCAAAAAAGAGAACAGCCTCACCTTCCTGTCCTTTCATAGAGTGTGGCAGGGAAGGGGAGGGAATATCAGCTGCCCTTTGACCCCCTCAGGGTCCTAGAGTTACCAGTGTCCTTCCCCCTCAATTTGTTAACTCTTAAACCACAACAATTATTCTTTAATGTTATAAACTCAGGACCAGCCTTTAATGTTTATCCAGTTAATATTCAAAAGTCACCACTGAAACTGATGGACATTGCAAAACTGGGAAGGGAAACACCGAGTGCATCAGTCCCATTAGGGACACCAAAATCACGTCCGCAGCTGCAGATCCAAGGGCAGCTAAGCCAGCCTGTAAGAGTGTGCTGTGCTGGAACGGGAGATGTACACTGCACTTCTCACTGCTCTCAGGGCCTCTGCCATTTTAGGAAGGTCTAGTGAGCCCTGGTGCTGGCATAAGGAAGGTGGCAGGAGGCAGGGAGCACTTGGTTCCGCATGAAACCCTTGTCAGCTTAAAGTGGTTGCTGGAGCAGAGGCCAGAGTTCAGACTTCTCAAGAAGGTCTTTACTTAGTTGCACCTGAAGCCTGGCACACCTATAGAAGTACCTGGTAAAGGGCTCCTGTCATCTACAGGTAAGGAGAAAACTGTATGTAGAGAGCAAGTCTTCACTAAGCAGTCTACTTTGTCAGGAATATAAAACAATAAACCTACTCAAACAGTAAGAATAAATTTTAAGCATGAATTAGCAGAGCAGTAAGTCCAGGTTGCTTGCTGAGGCCATATATGATTATTTCATGTGTGTTTATTTTCCCCAAAAGTCACCAAATGCAACTGATACTGGCCACACAGTGACCTTGCATCAAGACCATGGTGGTCATATTTGAAAATGGCCGTTAGGACAATACAGTAAATCCACATTCTTCACATAAATGTTCTTCATACAATTTCTGGTATTTTTAAAAGCAGTCTCAACGTATTTACAGATCTTTAAAGACAGCATCTCCCCTTCTCTTCCAAAAGCCTTTCTGAACTCTGTTCAGCCACAGATGGTGGGGGGAGAGCACCCACAGACATCACAAGCCAAGTTTTGGACTCAAAGCTGCTTGCCCTCCCATCCCATCTGTCACTCCTTCCAGCAGACACAATTTCAGCCCTGCATCACCCAGACTAAGTCCAGTGCTTAACTTTCTTCTGCTATGCTTTGCTTTCCTTGGAAAGTGCCCAGAGCCACTCATCTTGCAGAAGGATTTGCAGGTGAGTGCAGACACAGCTGTTACCACTCCGTGAGCTAAGCAGTCAAGGTTGCTTATTTTGAGAAGTTGTAGGAGTCAACACACCATGAGAAACAACATCTGAGCAGGAAGATGGCTTTCTGAGGCATCTCTCCTGCCAGGTGAATACTGTGAGCAATGACGATGCCCTGTGTAGCTTTGGAAAATTTCCTAGAGTATGTTCACTAACCAACACTCTTCACATGTTTCTTGCAGGCATCCAAAACACAGGGAACAGCAAGAAAAACCCATCTGAATACAGGAAAGCTTTGCATTTATATGCTAAACCCTACCCCAAGAGTAAAGAAAGGTAAAGGCTATTGTTACATATATAGTCCACAAAGAAATGTCCATTTGGTCATTACTGTTCAACCTTTTTTTTTTTTTTTTTTTTTTTTTGCAAATAGCTTCTTCTGTTTCCAAATGCTTCTCAGACAGCAACGCTGCAAATTTACTTGCATGATATTTTTAGGGGTTGTTTGGTTTAGAAACAGCTCATGTGAGTCTTACTCCCTGGTTAACATTTGTCAGTGGCTAATGATGTTTCTGGTCAGAGGAGACAATTTTTCAAAAAGCAAAAATAACACTGAATATAGTTGTTTAATTTACAGACTTTATACTAAGCGCACTCCTCCCCACTTATTTATCTGACCTAAAAAGCTAGGGAGAGGATTTTCAGAAGTTCCTACCGATTTAGCTGTGAGAGATTAAAACCTGACTCCTGTGCTCAAGAGTAGCATGGAGATGCCTGAGCAAATACTGGCTTAGGTTCAGTCCTTCCCAAATACCATTCTGCAGCAGGCAGCTACTACATTTATTCCTCTACAAACAAGTTTTGTTTGACATAGGCTTGCACCAATAAGAAAACTGAGACTGAAGAGCTCACTCAACAGTTTCAAGAAGCATCCTCTGCCTTCAGTTATGCAGGTCATCAGGAGCAAAGACACGACACATCAGCGTGAGAAAACAGAAGCCACTGAGCAATCCAAACTACCAGAGCTAGTAACTTAGCTCCAGTTTACACAAAATGGAAGATGTAACAGGTGTGAGGTGGCTTTAGTGAACTTGTGACGTGTTCACCAGGACATGATCAGTCAGTATTTCTAAATAATCAGGACTGAAAATGTAAGCTTCTTTTTGTCAGAGGAAGAAAACTTGAACAGCACTAAAGCAGAAAAAAACCCCAACAGGTAAGAAGAAGCAGAGGAGAAGCTCTCAATTCAAAACTTCAGTAGTCACAGAGACAGCAAACCAGAAATCTGGGCAATTTAGGAATGATAAAAGAGCAACTTCTCTTTGGATATAATCCAGCTTAAACTTTCAGCTAGGCTGTAAGGTAAAAGTCACCCACAAATTATTAAATGAAGTGAGGATGAAGAGAAACCTCTGGTCTAGGCATGCATGTGCTAGAATGATTTTATTGATTCACATGAGACCATCCAGAGAGGAAATAAAGAGCAGGGGACACAGAAAAGGGATGCAGTAGGCCAAAAGGGCCAAGTGGTTTTGGAGGAAGGTTTGTATATATACAGGAGGAAAAGCAAGGGGAAAAAAAAAACAGAAAAAGGAAAACATACAGAGAATCAGGGGATGCTGAAACAATGCAGAAGCTAAAGAGTAAACAAATTTGGTATTTAATAGAAAAGCATAGTGAAAATGGAAGACTGAATGAAATCATTATTGACATACAACTATTCTCCACGGAAACTGGAAAAGAACGTTCAGTAGAGGATGCAAAAGAAGATTTTGATTAATTCACATCAAATAGGCTGTGAATCTCATAAGGCACAGAGAAAAACCAGCTATTTAAACACAGAAACAGGTATTTTTCTTCTCCTCATCATCTCTCTGTCTCTCAACCAAATCCAACCTGGCCAATACAGCATTAGATCAGGCTAAATATCATATCAAAGACATGTTCACAACTACATCCTTGAGGCAATGCAGCAAGCCCAGATAACTTCTAGAGCATTGACAGCCCAGTGAGGACACTGTTGCTGTGTGTCTTGGAGTGATTTTTGTCTTGGAGTTTATCCTATGTCGTCAGCCTATGCCCAGAAGAATGAATTTTATGCCTTCCTATGTCTTTAAACTGAGTCTGAGAAAGGAGAGAAGTTCTGGTTTTTTTTTCTTCTCCCTCAAGGTTACGTTTTTTTTCCTGTTGTTTTGGGAAAGTGATAAGGGGGGAGAGAACACAGCGCTTCTTCCCTTCTGGTTTCTCGCGGCACTCAGCTCGGGCCCCTTCGAGAGACGGCAGACGGCGTTTTGTGGGTTTTTTTCCCTCCTTCTGGGATTTTGGTTTCTTCTTCTTCTTTTCTTCCCCTTCTGGACTTGGAGCATCAGAACATCGGACTTCACTGGGAAGTTTTTACTGGTCTGCAGGGGGGTTTCCCCAGACGGACGCCTTTCCAACTCCGGGAGGAGAGAAGTCACATTTCGGAGAACTTTGTTCCAGGTTTTTTTTCCCTTCTCTCACAGATAGCGATTTATTTGTCTAGCACTATTGTCCTTTTCTTGTGTTTTTTTTGTTTTGTTTTGTTGCCTTGTTAAATAAAATAGTTTTACCCCTTCACTTTCCTCCAGGGACATTTTCTTTCCCGAACCTGGTGGGGGGAGGGGCCTGCCTTCCATCAGGGGATATTTTCTCCTCTGAATTCGTCTCAAACTGGGACACTGTGACAGATCCTTTTGCAATGCCTCAGCTTCTATAAGACACAAAACAAATCTTTAGTATTTCTTATTCATGATGTAGAAAAATATCTGAAGGTCTGAGATGAGCCAATAATTCATGAGTAAAACATTTACTTTATCCTAAAACTGTCTAAACAGAGGAATTTAGTGAATTCAGGGATTCAGGAGAGGAACTTAGGGTTATCTTATATATTATTTAAAACTAACAGCTAAAAATTCCTCAGCTTCTCCAAGCTGAATGTTGTAACTGTACTTTACTGATAATCCAGGTACTGCACAAGGCCAAGCTTTTATCTGCTCATCTGCACGAAGCCAGTGTGTGCTTGTGCCACTGCAGACCACCACGCCTTCTTTCTTTGCACGGGCATTAAGAGCTACACAGAGAGCAGGTAAAGGGCTCATTCAATTCAATTTTATTCTTTTCATGGGTTGCTAAAGCGAGCTTGAGAAAGCAAGCGTAGTTTTCAGGATGACTGTCCCCTCCTTCCAGGTGCCATGCAGTCTGTGGCCCAAATGAGACTTCTAGGCTTCACACCCTCCTTCCACAAGGCTTCAGGCAGGCAAGGTTGAATCCAATTTCTGTCAGTACTTCTGCAGATGCAATTCATCTTGTACAAATTTGTAATGAAAGGGCATTAAAGAGGTACAAGAGGGAGGTTAAGTATTCTCAGACCAAGTTAAGTATTGTCAGAACACATAAAATACCAGCTTAAAAGCATCACTGTATCACCAGATGCATTGCTGCCACCATGAGAAAGCTGAACATGGAGATAAACGGAGCAGCACACATTCACAGCTGGAGGATCTAACCCGGACTGATCTTTCAGCTGAGTAAAACACAGAAAGGAGTATTGTAGAGGCAAACAAATAGGTCCTGGATTAGATGACCAGGCAGCTTACTCCTAGTATCACATTCCTCACAGCAGACAAAGGCTCATCTACCCAGTGAAAGGCACTGCTGGGCAGCGAGCCTCCCTGGCATACGCTGTGCATAAAGAAGCCCTGCCATTTATCTCCAGCAGCCTTACAGGTTACACAGAAGCACCAGCAAAGGCTCAGCAATTAGCTACGTGTTGGTGTGACTAGAAGCGGTCGCTGATGCTACGGAGGAACAGCCATATCTCCATGTGGAACGCTTCTGCCAAGCACACCTACTGCATACTCCTGGGGTGGAACAAGGGCTTATCCTTACCTCCAGTGCTCAGCTGTAGCACAGTCTGCAGTTCTTTGTTTCACAGAGGGAGCTCTGGCAGATACAAATTTGTACTCCTGCCAACAGTCTTGTGTTACTCATGCCCTCCTGCAGTGGCAGCATCTTAGAAACCACTGGTTGCTTTTTCACCCCTTAAATTAACTGTACGATTATAAAGTAACAGGTGTACTTACCGACAAAAATCTAACGAAAAAATACACACACACTTTCCAATATATTAACAGAATTATTTAAAATAAAAGTATGGTCCTTGGGCAGTGAAAAACAAAACTCACTCACCTCCCCCCCACCGCGATGGACTTGTGGTGGCTATGAATCTGCCAAAAAGCACTAAACTCACCTTGTTGCAAGAAATCAGGTGTAGTTCTGACAGATAAATTATTAAAGTTTGTAAAAAGCATTAGCACAAAGCATTTTAGGTTTATTTAAATAAAAATTATAATTTATACAAGACTTTTTAAACAAACAAGATTTTCTTAAAAAATGTACAGGGCAAATCATTTCATTATTTCAATTCTTCATACAGTATAAGTCTTTTGTCAAACAAAAGTTACACTGATAATGAATTATTTACAACTTCAAAATATAGACTCAAACTTCAGACATAGAAATTTTAACATCCATTATATTTCAATGATTAGTAGAAATTAAACATCTGCCAAATGTACAGAATTCAATAAAAACTACCAGTATTTTTAAGTAGCCAAAAAAAAGTACATCCTTTCATCCTCTTCATGGTTGGGTAAAATCTCTTTTTTCTTTGTCTGCAGGAACAAGGGTAGGGTTTTGCTGCTGGCATCCTGTGTGATGTTGCTACTAATAAATAGCTTGTTTCATTCAATCTTGCCTCACGAAAGCTACAGTGCACAGAAAGGCATGATTTCATATTTCAGCTGCTTTTGCCTTTTCAATTTAAATGGTCACTAATAAAGACTTAAAAGCAGTCAGTTTTCATCTCCCCTTTTTTTTTTTTCCTTTTTAAAAGGGACTCAAACTAACTGATGCACTTCTAAAGAAGTTAAGTCCAATTATGCGTGAATGATCCAGCAATGAACCACAGACATCAACAGAATTGAAAATATAAACAGCAAACAGACAGACAGAATGACAAGAACATCACTTTCTGCTATTAAAAGTAGCACTTTACATTAAGGGGTATGACCCAGCCTGCTACTGAAGTACAGCAGGCTATATGGCACAACTGTACAGGAAGATTGGAATTTAAGGGGAGAGCTTCAGTGTAACTATACAAGTCAGGTATATATATTTACTCACTGTCCATTCCCTCCTGCCCTCCAAACCTGGGAGGGTGTAGCAGGACAGGAAACACAAGTAAATACACTGGGGTTACCTTCTAGTGTCTCTGAAGTCACGTACGCCACAGGAGGAGTTTTGTAGCAGGAACCTGGACAACCCAATGTAAAGTGAACTTTGCAAAATATGTACATAGATGTTTGTCAGTTATATTACAACTCTATTTGGGAAAAAAAAAAAATCCAGTCATTTTCTGTATATTAGAATGAAACAATGTTGCATTGCAGTTTACTCTAGGTTTACTGCTTTAAGAATCACTAAATTTTAAGTTCACGTTGTTAAAGTGCGGATTAATTTCAAACATCAACACATTAGACTTTATAAGAAGTTTCTAATTTCTTTGCCCAGAAAAAAAATAAAATATGTAAGAGTACATTGTACGCATGAGGCATTTCAGTCTGGGAAAAGGATAACGATTTCTTTTCTCCCTCTCTGAAGCCTAGGTATGCTTAATTTTCCTGGCACCATCAGCAGAGGACCTATAGGTCCTCCAGGAACCAGAATCTAGGACAACCCTGTATACTAGGGTCACCTAGTAAAAGGTAGGAGGGGGAGGAGGTACTAAGTGCAAGGGAACCGATTTCCTACTGAAACTGCTGTTACGATCAGAGTGAAGGTATAAATTACACTGGAAAATGATACAAAAATAAAAAAAAGAGCATGCTCTCTGTAAAAAATATAGTTTTCTGTTTCTTCAAAAAAAAGTATAACCTTAAACACATCCAAGGAATTTTTTTTAAGACAAAATGAATGAATCTGATTAAGATTTATATAACATTAAGCGATTTTAATGCCTATTTGTTAGCCACACTTACTATTCAAGGAAGCTTCTAGGAAGGAAAGCCAAATGATAATACACAGCAATTACAAAAGAGATTAATTGATTTTAAAGTAGGTTTGATGAGAAAAAAATTAAGATTAAAGGTTTTTACTTCAACATAAAACCTGCATGTGTAAAGTGAAGAAACCATAAATTGTCAAGCTACATCCGTATTAGATGGTGGCAAAATGGATTTCACAGCAGCTTCACTTACAATTTAAGTTTTCACGCCCTGAGTTCCACCATACTTCAGGAGGTGCTGGAAGTGCACCCCTTTTTTTCAGGTCACAAGAAGACATGTTCAAGTGTTACTATGAAGGGAGAACTCAAAAATAGTATTTTAGCCATTACGGTAGATTCTCCCCCATTCTTGTTCACATTCTCACCCAGGGCACAGATTTTTTACCCATCAGCATTTCACTTTACAATACCCAACCAAATCACAATATTCAACAATGTTTCTTCATATCAAGTTCACATTAAGTTCTCCATATCGTACCTCTTCGTGGCCAGACTGAAATAAGGTTTGTACAGTTTGACTGCTGCCTTCTTAATTACTGCTGCATTTGTTGAAAGACTTTAATTAATAACTGTGCTAAAAGTTAAACACCCTTTGGTGTTTGTCTCCCTCTCCCTCCTTCATTTTACCCCCTTCTCTAAAAAGAAAGAAAATTGTTGCTTAAAAAAAAACCAAAAGAGATGAAAAATCCAGGAAATTAAGTCCCATTTTCACATGAGAATTTTCATCTCCATTGTTTTTTGGGGAGACATTCACATTAATGTCTGGAGACATCCATACTACTCAAACCAAAAGATACAGCAAAGGAAAAAATACTCTGGAAGGCTTGGTATAACTCCTACTGTGCTTTCATGAAAATGCAAATAAATTCTAAACCTCTCAAATGGGTGCTATTATATAAAGTATAAAAGCTTCCTAATATTAAAGACAAAGGACAGTATGTGCTTTTCTGCTAGAAAGGCCTGAGAGAGTTTAGAGGAGCACAACCTTCCTGTTTTACCTGGCAGTTGGGTTTAGCTGTTAGTAAAATTTAATTTTACTAGGGGAAATATAGCAACATACCAATGCCCCTCAAATTATGCTTTGAAAAGGAACTAGTGCTTTCAGCTGCTATACTATAGTGTTACTTTTATGACAAAGTAACTCACGAAAAAAAGCCAAATTACAAAAAAAAAAGAGTAATCTCAGTTTAGTTTAATTATTCCCAGCTCCCTCAACATAAAAACCCTGCAAGTCTTTAATGCATTAACATACAAACACCTTGTACATACAACATGTACAGTAGTTGAGCCCTTCTATGACAAGTATCTACAGAAATACAAATATACGATGCCTAACATTTTAGGAACAACATTTTGGTGCCCTCTTTTATAAAAAGTATCTGCCTGCCTTCCTTCCTCTTTGGTTAATTAGGGAAGGAAGATATAGTTACAAACTTTCTCCTCCAATTCACTGTACAAACCATTTAAATGTCTATGCAGGAAAAACTGAACGTAACCAAACTGGTAAAATATCCTTCTGCAACACAGGACTTAGCAAGGAGGAGTTAATTTAAATGCAGTTATAAATATGGAAATACTAAGATGATAATACTTCCTTGGTGTTCCTATCAGCTTTAATGAAGAACCCAACTAAAAACTCTGAGCTGAAGAAAGAGACTTCCAGCTGCTGCAGTCATCATTCTCACATCTCGGGGAAAAAATAACTAAGATAAAGGGACAAATGTATCCCTAGTGATATCAGTGGAGTTAAAGGGATCGACCTGTTTCACTTCATTATTTAGTCAGTTCTCCAAGTATCTTCCCAGCTTTTAATGTCAGTAAATAAACATTAAAAGTGCTTAATGTGCAAGGCTAATCGTGATGATAGCACTTTCACTGTTTTGTTTAATTTTATTTTTTGTTTTGTTATTTTTTTTACAAAAACCTTAAAAACAAACATGAAGGCATATATAAAATACACTTGATTTATGTAACAGATAGAATATAAACCACCAGACAAGAAAAATTATTGCAAAATAGATGAGGATGTTCATTTTTTTTCACTACCAAGTTGTAAAACAAGAAAGTTTCCTTTAGATCTTCTAAGATAAGATACTAGCTTTCACTGCTTGATGATGCAGAGGTTATTTTCACATATTGGTTGAAAATTGTCTCGAAAGCTTCATCTCTATGTACCATGGCACCAAACACCAAAGGCTAAATGACAGAAAAAAAAGATCATGTCAGTCTGGGAACAAAAAATCTTCCTCTTGGTATAGTTTTGGCCAAATCAATAGGAACAGGAAGTGAACTGTACTTGAAGTGCATTAATAAAGACATAAGCATCTTTTCTCTACTAAATCCTTGGATATATGGCAGAGTTTCTAAGAAGTTTTCACTTCTCCATATTTTTCTCAAAACAACCATGGCATAAAAAGCATCTGCACAGAGCATTTAGCAATGGTGAGCACTTCTGCTCAGTGCACAATGTTTTCCTGATTGACCTCAGTCTCCATTAAAGATTTCTAAAAATCTTTATCAGCGCCTCTTCGTTTTGGCTCATAGAATATTTATTTGCGTAGATAAACATTTTCAATCCCGTAATTAAGAAGCACTTCTCAATATCCAGCTGAATAGAAAGCCTGGTACAATGGTCATGTGAATCGGACAGAAGTTATTTACAGGTGGTTAGTTTGAAATAAGGTTCAGTCATATGTTAAGAAAAGCTTCAGTTGCCCAAAGGTTATCTGAGGCCTAGGGAAACTTAAATCTTTAGCATCCTAAGACTGAAACAGGAAAACTGCATCTGAGGGTCAGGCCCTTCCACTCCAAAGCTTCCTCACCCACAGATATTCTCAAGCCATCAGCTTTTTGTTCCAGACTGCACAGCAGAGCAGTCCCCATGCTCCTGATGAAGGATGCTGGGGAATGGCCAGTGGATGTAGTGAAATAATGAAGCAAATATTTCTGAAGTGTTATAGTAAAAGGATCCAGTTGCAGTAGAACAAGCTAAACATTTAAATTAAAATTTTGAAGCAGAATATATTGAATTACAGACAAGTGAATTAAGCAAACAAATAAACAAACGAACCCTTTCTGTTGATGCTAGCCAGAGGAGGAAGACAAAAAGGCATGAAGTCAAGCAGAGCAATGCAGATAGAGCCAGCTACTTACTTTTTGTGTAGATGGTGTCGATACAGCAATACCCATTCCTGATCCCGGAAGAACAGAGAGAACTTTATACTATAAAGGAAAAAAAAAAAACAAACACAGACCAAAAGGTATCTTACTTACTGAACAAGCACTAAAGGTGACGAGAAGGTTACACAACTCATCACTGGTGTGTCCTTCCCGCCACAACTAACAGACCAGATGATGCGCTTTGACCCCGAAGTCAATGGGCACAGCATCGTCCGCAGAGCGAAAACCTGTTGTTCCTCTTCCTCCCATGCTCCGTGGCAGCACCCAGCTGCCTGCCAGAACCAGCCCCAGCCCCAAACTGAGCACCTCGGTACCACTATGGTCCATGGGATCAGGCCCTGTCACGATGCCAGGGATTACACTTGCATGGACCGTGGGGGCAGGTAGTACACCCCAGCCCTATGTGTATAACATAGGGGAGAGTGTACCTGTGAGGATCACCTAGAGATTTCCCTGGAAGCAGCATTCATCTGATGTTTAAACAAGCAGCAAGTAGAACACAAAAAGATTCTTTTTCAAAATAAAACAGACAAGCAGGGTATGTATAGGTTGGGGTGTTTTGTAAAGAAAGTCTGTAATGCTAAGAAGGAATACAGCTGGCTGAATTGGGGAATATCCCCAAGGGGGAAGAGACCTCAAGTCCAGCCAGTGTTTCCTGCCCCCAGATAAAATCAGGCACAATAGGTTTTTATGTTTGGCTGCATGATCCCTGTGTCCTCTTCATTAGAAAAAACACATAGATGCAAAAAGACTTATATGGCAGGAAAGATCTTCTAAATAACGAGCCAGCACTACTTCAAGTATGAGGTATAAAATCCATCAACGTGAATTATTAATTCCAATAGGAGTGTTCAAGTTATGCATAAATTGTGTGCTTTACAGGCAGATGATATAAATAGAAGGAACTCATTTGAACATCTGGAGATACTTCAGCAGTAGACACTGGCCTGAGGTGTTTCTTTGCACAACATGATTTAATCTGTGGCATTTAAGGCTACAGGATGTAGTAGAAAGCAGTGGTGTCTGCATTTAAGAGTAGGAAAAATTTAGAGAGGGCAACAAAAAGTGACATTAAATGCCATATAGCATGATGCAAGGCACCAATAAAGCCACTGGTCACTGCAGGCTGATAAAACTCAACCGGAAGAAGGATCACATTGTACTCGCCGTGCTTCCAACCATCCACTTTTTGCCTCTGCTAGTGATGGGATCCCAACTAGATGAAACTCCAGCCTGATCCAACTTGGCTATTCTAATGATAATACTTTTCTTCAATGACAAAAATCCCTCACCCTTCTGAGGCATCTACTTTTAAGATGGTGCATATACTGATATCTACATCCAAACTGAAGTTTGTATCACACAAGTCCTGCTAGCAATAAATCCTAAAGTTTACATGGCTCTAGTCAACACAGGAGTTAAGAAACAATACAACTTTAATTTAAAAATAATTCAAGAGCGTATACGTTTTGTAAACTACTTTGTCTTTATGCTTATAGTGAGTTTGCTTGTGCCAAGTCCAAATGGCTAAACAAATAATTCTGGGAAATATTCTTGATCAAAGAATGATATTTTACTTACAAAAATTATCACTGATATGGTTTTTCAAAATAATGTAAGCAGAGAAGCAAAATATGACTAGTTGAACAGAAAACCAGCTTTCTTCCCTACTTGCAACACAAACCAGACATACCTTCTGAATATCTGTTATATCCGTCAGCTTTATAACTTTATTTCTTTTAGATGAGCCGGATTTGGAGCTTTCAAAGCACAAGTAACTGAAGACAAGAAAAGAAAACGCTCATTTTGATATAGGATTTTAAAACAAAGATCTCAATATCCCCTCTGTCACTTCTGAAGTTTGAAATCTCATAGGTTACAGTCAGATTCAAGAAAAAGAAAGAGGCACACAATATGCAATTGAGTTATGGCTTCTAATTTATAGCAAACATTTGTAATTTCTAGCAACCGGCTAATGTGTCTGAAACCCCAAATATACAGTATGTACACACACAAAAAACCTTGTATTTATATTACTGCACTGAATGGTTAAACCTGACATGCATCTTAAACACACAGGAAGCATGTATATCCTTAAACAGTTTAAATACCAGATCTCGAAAGGCTTACAAATCTTTTATCATCCAAAAAGAGGATTAATGGAAAATACTGTGTTAGTTTCATGTTATTGTGGTGCAGACAAAAGCTCCAATATCTAAAAGCTGGAGAGTGCTCTCCATCACTAGGTGACATTGCATACAGATGAGCTTTACTTCCATTCATTACACTCCAAAGGAATTTCAGTGCAAGACCCAAACAGTACTGAGGATAGTTTTTCAGCCCTGGGAGGCTGAGGGATAAGTTAGGATTAAAAAAAAAGAAAAAAAGCAAGTAATAGTTTTGAAGCCAAGGCTTGAATTTCTATTTTCTTTTTTTTTTTCTTTCCCACATTGTCTCAAGGAAGCTATAAACTCAATTAGCTTTAAAAAAAAGAAACTAAATAACCATTGATCACAAATCTGCAAATACACTTCACTTTCAGGTTTCTTCTTTAGTATGTATAGTTAGTACGCTATTCACATCAAGAACTGCAGCTACTGACAACTGACTATATAGAGCTACTCTCCATTCCTATGAAAGCCTTTCCAAGGCAAAAGTCACATTTGTTAAGCATCATCATCCCACAGAGATTCAGCTCTCCTTCTCCTACAGTGCAGTTTTGAGGTTTTAAAGCATGATGAAAAGGCATTTTTGTTTTAAAACATTGTTAAAGGATTACTTTTAGATTCATTTTTTTAATGTCTATTTCATTTCCTTCCTAAAAAATGTGTGGAGTGTAATGACTCACTTTTCTGTGACATAAAGAACTCCATTTCTGATGTAGTCTGTAGGCATCTTCCTATCTCTGTTAATCAAGCAACAGCGCCAGCCATTTTCACACACTGAAAAAGTCATAATATGAAATTTTACTTGATGAAAAAAATGAGACAGGCATTACCCCCAGCAGTTTCCTTACAGAACTGCAGAAAACACAGAAAATTAAACTTTAGATACCTAAAACTGTGTTTACAAAGAAAAGCCTAAATAAGCTGCTTTCAGACATCGTAACATCTAACAGTGGTTTAAAACACAAAACAAACCCCACCCACACAATTATTCCCTTTAATTTAACTACCCCATTTGCATTACCACAAAAGGTACACCAGGCCGTGCATTCTTTCAAAGAACTGCAAGGATGTAGAATGAAAGAAACCATTTCCATTCAACTTAATTTAATCCTTTTAATCAAAATCTTATACCTGTAAATTGCACAGAAAGGGAATTCAACTATCCTTGGCTTTCTAGAAAATACTCTACTTTCCTGTTGCATAATACCTGCTAAAGGACGTTCACTTTCTGACAGGTTAAAAACCTCATGGAAATTCCCCCTCTTGGTGGTATGAAAACGACTGGTCTCTTCATCTTTGCTTATTCCAGTTGGGGCACTTGAGCCCACATAACTTCTGGATGCTGCTGTTTGAAGCTGCAGAAAAAGAAACACGATTCCAAAATTTGAACATCAACATTTAAGCTGTGCTCTTAAAAATAACTTGGCTAGCTACTCTTTGTAAGAATAAATAAATAAATAAATAAATATGTCTGTAATGCAACAATTCTCATTAACTACTTTAATATAAAGTTAAGTTTGGACCGTTGCACTATACTATTGCTGTAATGTGCTAGCTGAACATAATCTTTCAAAGTGCTGGCCTCTGATGGACACCCTTTGCAGGGGTGAAAGCACATGAGGCTAAATGCACCCATCTTCAAATACCAATTTTCTACAGTAGAGGGTATGTCTGAGTGGATACAGCTAAGTCACTGCACATAGCTCTAATTATTATACTAGTAGGCCTACTAACAGTTAATATATTATCAGTACTTGGCTTGTCTTCAAGAGAGTCCAAGCACAAAATACTATTGGACAAAGTTTAGAAAGAAAAAAGAGCAAACAAAGAAAAAGCCACATAAAACTGCATAAGCCCATTATGAATACAAATGCTGAAATTGAAAGGAAATTTTCCACGCTAGGATCCATACCTTTTCATGCCCTGACAGCTAGCAGGAAAAGAAACAAACAACAGAAATGTGACAGTGACAAAAGAAAAAAAGTGAAGTCTATTTTACAGTATAATATATAGAATAAAACATGAACTGAGTGACACTGCAAGATCTTGCTCACAAACCAAGAGACTACACATAATGAATGCAATTAAAAAGAGAAGAGTTATCAGTGGTTAGAGCACACCAGTTTATTTTATTTATTCAGGTTGCATTAGACCCATTGATCTTTCCTTTGCTTTGAAGTTGCACTGAATTTTTAGAGTCTTGATACAAGAAATAAAATCGGAATGCTTGTCAGCATCCTTGCTGGGGGAAAAAAGGTAACAGGGAGTTGTCAAAACCAAAGTACTTGAGTAAAATCCGTTTTTAAACAGAAGTCCTGAACTACTGGAGCCTGCCCCAGTAAACAAGCCTTGCTTCTGGAAGAATGGCAGATGGTTTCTTTTGGAAAGCTTGCCTGCATTTGCTTTTTCATCTTGGTGGGGCCACCACACAATTCCAAAGGCTGGCTTTTGTCATCTGCGCATTAACAGCCCCCTTCTTAGCCCTACCATACACCAGCAGTTAAACAACTGGCAAATTGACAACATGCAAGCTCAGGACTAAGCCCTTCTCCCGTAAAGGCCTGATGCTGTCGAAGGCCAACCAGCTTCTGAGCATTTTTTTTTTTTTTTTGGCATCTAAGTTGGCAGCGCTCAACATTTTACAGGATTTAGCCCTAACAAAAGAAATCCAAAACCAATGAAAACACGCACACTGCAATCGCTGACTAGAAACCACTGATAAAACAGGCACAGCAGAGGGTATTTACCATCCAGCTTTTAGGGTAACTGTAATACAGTGATGTCTCAGGGAAGAAGAATAAAGCAAGCTGACATGGAAAGCAAATGGTTGATGATAACTGCGCTATTCCTTCAGTTACTGGCTGCCTGTGGTGCCCTTCACAATGATCGAGCTCCTGGAATCAAGGAAAATAACAGCTTCTCCAACAATTTGTGTGCAAGTAAAGATCAGATGAAATATTTTGAAAGCTTTCTTGGGCAAGTTATTTGGCTCCCTATCCACGTAACCAGCTGAAGGTCCATGGTCCAAAACATGAGAAAACTCAGGAAAAGAGGTCCTTTTTGCAGTAGAATGAGGATTTTTCCTGCTTTCTGCTACACTGCTACCTACATACCCGTGTTTAAACTTCAGTACCTGTGGCTGAAGATGTCAGAAAATTCTGCCCTTACTTCTAGTCCTTCATAACAGGCAAATGTTTTCTCTACCCTTAAAAAAAGCAGCTAATTTACCCATCACCACTCAGGCTTGAGACAACCTATGGTCGATTACTAAAAGAAAAGCACTGCATCCAGTTTTGATAAGCCTTGAATCTAACTGGAAGTGATTGGATTTGTAATGTTGGAAGAGTTCTGACTGACTGAAAACATCACCAACAACTTGGAGGTAGGAACCTGAAGGTATTCCTTTTCACTTGATTTGTCATCAGGTTTTGACATACAACTTTTACTCATCAGGCACTGTTGTCAGGATTGTTCTCTAAGGATGTGGGGGTCAGAGTGGCAGTACAGGCACTGAATATTGCATTGTGTCTAGGTTTATGGCATCTTGTATTCTGTTTAATAATAAAAACTCAAAGCAAATGCACAAATGCTGGCACTACATGCTTTTGGGCTCTGCCTTTTCTATGAAAAAAAAAAAAGAAAAACCTATTTGTTTTTTTTTTGTACCAAAAAAGTCTATTTTTTATACTATGAGGTTCTGGAAATCTCTGAAGGGGTAGAAGAGTCATCTAAAATTATTGAGACCAAGTTAACATTTTCAAAGACATTTGGGCAGTCCACATGTCCTTTCCAGGCAGACAAGCCAAGCCTGTCAAGTCAGACACAGTAGTACTAAAACTCTGGTCTACTTGACAAAACTTAAGCCATAAGGAAAAGAAGCGATAATTACTCTATAACTTTACTGATTCAAGTTCAGCAATTCAGAGCCTTTCCACATCTAAGGCAGATTAGAGAGACTCAGTAAGAAGCTGCCACAACCATCACAGTACGTGGATGATAAACTGTGCCTCTCGAATTTGCAGGTTAAGTCCATCTTCTGCAAGCAAAAGAAAATACAGGCTGTGGACGGCTCCGTCCAAGTGCACATCCACCTCTCATCGCTTGGAAAACAGGAGCAAGGGACTCATTTTCCATCAGAGATCGCCCTTCTCTTCCGCTTCCTTCTGAAGTACTCAGATTATGCTGCAGTTATTTTCCCCCTAGAAACCCATATTTCTTCTTATTCTTCACAGGTTAACAATGGAAGGTTGATGTGTCTATCCCTTTTACCCTCCAGACATGTACCCAGGTTGAATTACTTTGAAGTGCTGCACATTTTAGGCAGGGAACTTATGACAGTACTCAGATATTCCATGAATGCAATTAGAGACTGTGATAAGAGGCATTAAGCTAATGCTAAAGTGAGATTAGACTGAAGCTTTATTACAACAATTTTTTAAAAAAAATTAATAAACACTGATAAATTCATGGATATGGAAAAGCATGACTTGCTTTTCAGTTATCATGTCAGGCCCCAAAACAATTTGCAAAGATGTACAAACCACCACACTTAAAAGATATAGCTGTGAAATTTTCACAGAAGAAAAATTTACTGTTGGAGTACCAACAGTGACAAGCCATTTATCACCACTGTGTTAAAAGGTCATCTAATACAAGTAGCCATAACGCCTAAATCTGTAAACTACTCTATTACCTCTGTTAATGCTTAACCCGCTAGTAGGATGCATATTATATTCAAGCCTTTTTTTAACTCACTGCTCTTCAATTTACATAAGCAGCTGAATTTCCACTGAAAAAGTGTCTGAGAACAGAGAAGGGGAATACAAGATGACTAGATTTTGATAATAAAATCACGCAGAATGTATGTTACAGAAATTTGCATGAATATGGACGTTGTTATTTCTGTGTATTTAGCTTCATATGATTTCCAGCATATATATCTATATATTTGTATATACATTTTGACAATAGATTCGTTTCTTAGAAGAAACTGAATCCATATAAAAACTCGGTGGATCGCGAAAATAATAATGAAAAAAAAAATAGAAGTAACATTGACTTCTAGAATTTAATTAACCTTCCTTTTAATGTGCTCTAGTCACTGGAGAAAAGGGAAAGGGAGAAAGGGATTTGATTTTCAGATGTTGGGAACAGAAGGACAAAAAGATTTATTACCCTTACCCGTCTTGAGACTGTCGCATTAGATCTTTCTTTGAGCTGAGGATCTGTCGGGAGACTTGTCCAGATGATATAAGGAGTGTCATACTTAGCTCTTAGTCTGGGGCATCGTTTGAAGATAAAATCAATAAGGAAAAACTTGATTCCAGCATATAGTCCTGAAAAAAAGGTCACTTTAGTCAGCATGTTGAAGGTGCATTAAGAACATCACTGTTTTGATCCATGTTTTAACAAGTTCATGAATTAAACCAAATCCTGTGTCTTCAGTCATAGTACTAAACTATTCTCTTGGGTTTAGTATTTTGATTCTTCTTCCAAAGGCAAGAAATTATTTTTCTTTTCCTCTGCTGCCCAGATTCATTCCTCCCCATCCCCAGTTCTTTTAAATCACTTATGTAGATTCTTCCTATGCAGAAAAACAAATTGAATTAAAAACATACATTCCTTATTACCAGAAGCATTCTAAAATCATTATACACTTCCAAATCAGAAAACACACTAGAGGATTCAACTCTGCAGCTCCTTGCAAAAACATAAATGGCAACAGAGGGCTCTCATGCACTTCATTGAACTCTGTCTTCCAGTCCAGTATGTCTTCTTGTCTTATACAAGATATTCTGCCAAATTGAAAAGGGCTTAAAATACTCTCTCAAAACTCTACTGAATGCAATGCAGATCTCTAAGAGTCAGAGTAAAAAAATCTTCACACATCTCATTCAATCGCCACATCAAGTAAACCTACATTTGTGTTCACGCTAACACAGTTTGAAGTTCAGTGCCACCAGAAGTAATACTCATTTGATCATATTACTATTTTAATGAAAAAAAAAAAAAAAAAGGAGAATTCTTGGTTCACAGGATATGACTTCATACATAGAGAAGACAGTCTCATGATGTAGCGAAACCTCTCTTTTCCCAATTCTCAGCAGAGAGTTTAAGTATCTGCAACATCACTCACAGTATTCTGTTCACTTTGTCCAGTCTATCCTCCAAGTTTTACAAGTAGTCCTGTTAACCCTTTCATTTTTTCCTAACTGTCATCTTTGTGCCTTCTATGTGGTCCCACATATTTAATTTGCAAGGACATATGAGCAAAAAGTAACCAAAATATAGGATTTCCTGGAAGTCCGAAGACACTCTGAAGACCTCTGCTAACAGCTCACTGCAAACTCCCCCTCTTCAAGGAGCAAATGCATTATTGAGTCTTTTTCTATTATATTATGTTTCCAGAGATGGTTTTCAAAAATGTACATGACCAACTATGCCAAGCACAATGAAAATAATTTAAAACACTGCATTATTTATTAATGAAGGGCTTTCTTTCTTAAACTTTAAAATTCTCGCTCTAAGGTTCACATTAAGTTTTAACTCATTGTCTAGATTGTAACAGGTTAATTATTTATTGCGTTTACCCATTCCAAGCCCAATAATCCTGTACGGCAAAAAGCAGGATGCAATAAAAGCTGCCCATAGAGTAATGTAGAGCTTCTGCGTTATTTCTGGCTGGACCCACATGAACAAGCTGAAAACAAACAAAAAAAAGAAACAAGATTTTATTACTAGTGTTCTAGACATTGGTCAAGTCTTGTTTTAAGAGGGGAAAAACAAGGCTCATGTCAGCTAACTTACTTTTTAATTTTTTCCAATATGTCTGCCATCTTGCCAAAAAGGTTCTGCATAAGAAGCAAGAGAATTAAAACCAAATCCTGTATTATTTTGGGGTTTTTTTGGTCTACATAACAGAAACCAACATTACTCTGCTGGTAATAAGCAATTCCCAGAAGTGACTTTTTTTAACTCATCTTTAGCCATTTAAGTACTTCGCAATTGAGGAAGTATAGAGTTGGACAGCAAGGCGTGATGTCTTCCATCACATTTAACATCTTGTTCTGTAACTCATGATTGATTGTTAGAAGCAAAGAAGCTATTTGATCACACTACCACAACTGGGAAGAGTTTACATCACTGCAAATATTTTAAATTAAGCTGTCAATCTAAGAGTTAAGAGCTTCTGTCAGTAGGTAACAAAATGGGAAGCTACTTCATAGATTCTGAGCACTGAAGTCTCAGGAAGTGGTTACCGTGTTCACCAAATGTTGGACACTCAGGTTCTTTAGAAACACACCACCACCAGGTGTTTATCATATGCCCTTTGAGTTACTAGATTCCATATAAGTCCAACAACTGTTGATGCAAAACATACCCCTGCTCAAGACTAAGAGGGTCATTCAGCTATCTTCCCTGATACAGCAGCTGTAAACTTCATCTTCCCAATAAATTTACAAAGGTGTTCATATAAACATGTGCAACACCAGCAGCAGAAGGCAGGAACTGAGCGCACACAGTTGGCATGACAAGATGAGCTACTTTCAGCAGTGATGCTTCGTTAAGACACAGCACAAGACTGCAGTTTGACTGGTGCTGCAGTAGCTCATCAACCTGTGGAGCTGGGAGAAAACCTGCCCTCACCCTCTCCTACACAAAAGCAGCAGATTTCAGGGCTGTGGAGCAGGGTAGTGTTTAGAACAGACTATTTCAGAGATGCTGTGCAAATTGTTGAATCAACACAGCTAAGCAGACAGTTGAAGGAACAGGGTCTCTTATACCAGTTTTCCAACTAGTGTATTTAGGCTATGTATCTATACTGCAAGTACATGGGCAAGACTCACCACCTGATCTACATTATTAGAAGCTGATTTGCGCGTATTAGGGGAAAAATTCTCAGAAGCTGCTTCTGTTCCCCTTCAGACCTTACTCAGAGCTGTGATTGGAGAACCTTGACTAATTCTCTGAAATGTTACGGCATTCCAGAAGCTTCAGGTGTCTTACTGAGATCTCTACTGCCCATAAATAAAGGTCTCTATGCAAGGAAAGTACTGTTGCTTAAGTGTTTGTTTTCATATGCTGCATAACAAAGTACTTTGACCACTTGGACTATGAACTTCCTTGTTGTAAGGAAGCGGGCAGAGAGGTCCAAGAGCAGCACAGTACCTGCGCCTTCTGAGCCACGTCTAGAACAAGCTGAAACTTTTCAGACACTGTCAGGTCCTCTTTTGGGGGTTCCTTGGGCAAGAAAGAGACAATCCATTAATTTTCAGCTCAGTTAAAACTGGTATCTTACAAAATTCCTCGTGACAACATGACCCCTCAACATTCTTGGCAATAGTCCTCTCACTCTAAACAGTCTCTAAATTTGCCAAGTTCCTTCCCTGTTTCAGATCTACTGCTTTATGTCTTTCATTGCTGGTTATTTTTAGTTATCAATGCTTTTCTTCCATGGTATATGCAAAGAGAGTAATATGAGGCTGTAAAAGACACAGTAAGTCTTTGGAACAGCATGGTTACAATGGCTTCCAGTCTGTGACCACATATTTAAATTGACCTATTTGTCTAGTACACAAGCGTCTTCTTGGTTTTTGTTTTGGTTTTTTTTGTTGGGTTTTTTTTGTTGGTGTTCGGGGTTTTTTTAAAGTTTTACATCTATAACTGTATTTATTCAAATAGAGTATTGACCTCTTAAGAAAAACAAAACTCTCCTGGAAGCAAGGCCTCACTAAGTCTTATCAAGAGGTCTGAAATTCAAAGGGCTCCATCTTACATTAATACTTGCAGTGCTTCCTGCTTAAAGCAGGATATGCAAATATTTACTTCAAAAATGTTACAGAGAAAACAGAACGCAGTGTGTTCTTGAAAATCCCCCAGGATCTAAATTATCCCAAGCTGGCGTATTAACATTTATTCCAGAAATGTCATTCACATTTCCAATTTTTTATGGTCGAACACCAAACCTAGTGCTGTTAGTAAAGATTTCTACATTTAAAGGAAAAGATGAAAGCTGTAGCATCTCATCCTTCCTTCCTTTTACAGCTACTCACAGAGGTAGGTTTTGAAGGCGCAACTTTTAACACAAGCATAAAGGCCAAACCAATCAATCAGAGACCTACCATGGGTTCAGAAACTTCAGGCACAATGCTCCATTGTATTCTCCAACCCCTACAAGTTATGGAAATAGTTAAAAAGAGCAAGTACTACTTCTCCATTTGCCAACATGGATTTTTTTAAGAGGTTAAAAAGCAGCTTTCTGCAACAAGCACTTATGGCTAAAAAAAAACTCCTAAAATATCCCCATATCAGTGAAGAACCCTTCAAATAACATAAGCTCAAGTGGCCAACTACAGACAGCTTTAAAGGTATATACATTTAAAAAAATATTTTAGCTAGATAGACTCTGCACAGAATCACTGCTTTCAGGTTTTGCAACAAAAGTGAACTGTGTGCACAGGCTAAATAATGAAGAATATTTTCTCTTGGTTTTGGTTTTTTTTTTAATGTATCAACTTATTCTGGAGCTTATTTGCTACAAGTAATTTCCAAATAGAGTGTCAGACAGTAAGTATTTATTAAGAAATCACAAAACTATTTTTAAATATGCACAAAGATCCTCCCCACTATTTTAAGAGTCTTAAGGGGGAAAACACCACCAGCCTAAAATAGCATTTTAGAAAGATGGTCTCAGTACAGAAAATGTACATTCATTTTTTTTTAAATAAAAGTAAGTCATTTTTAATAGAGACTGAATATACAAATGGAAGATACTTTGGAGAAAGTATGCCAAGGGCCACTGAAAATGGCAAAACTGCAATTTCAGGCCTAGGTGAAAATTTTCTCCCAGGAAAAGTAGCAGGGTTCAATATGTAAGGTGATGTTCTCCCAACTACTCTGAATACTGCAGAATATTTTTATTTTAGAATTTTGAAGTCTTGAAGGATTTGTCTGAGAATATACAGCATCATTTGTGATGACTCCAGTCACAGGAAATGAAGATAATTTCTTAAAATAGTAAAAAATAATAGAAACTGAGCAACAAAATTAAGGAGTAGTTTCATTTCCACTTTGTTAAACTTACAACGTCAGAAAAAGTAACAGTTTATGACCCAGTGCAAGAATAATAAAACATCTTTCAAGCAAAGCATAACACGAGAATAATCTAGTATTTAAGTAAATACCTGGCTATGAGGTAATTTAGGGACAACCTCAAAATTGCTAAAAATAAGAACATAGGAATGGCCCAGCCATGCCATACAGCATTCATGTAAATCTGCAGATTAAGAAGGAAAAAAAAAAGACAAAAGAGAAAAGAGATGTAGATTACAAACTGGGGTACAGTGAGGGATACAAAATACTGCTTCCTACTGTACTGTTGGGTTCAGAATGACAACTCCAATCACAGAAGTTCTTCAATTTTAGCCACCTAATGACATTAGCACTGCATTCATCAATCTGAAGTTGAAATCGAAAGATTGAACTAAACCTCCAAGAGATGACACTTAAATAGTGCTCAGCTCTTTGAGAGAATGAGTAATTTCAACACTGCAGTTAAATGAAAGTATAGAAAAAAAACCCCAAAAGTAAACCTTAAAGTCTGAATCTGCTACATGCCCGTGATGTGATCTGACCCGACCCCACCTAGACCAGCTGAAGCAATGAGAGCAGAACAGTTGCAACAATCAGCCCCTTAATGGGTAATGGGATAAATTCTCACCGTGTTATTTCAGGTCAACTAAATCTCAAATTTTTACCAGGCTTCACAAGATTGGAGGAAAACCTGCCTTATTTTAACTAATAAACACAGACACAAAGTGCTTCGAAAGGTGTTCTGTCCCCTTCCCAACTTCTGAAAACACAGAGACTACCAGCCACCCTGCTCAGACACATCAGGCTTTTTACTGGTAGCCCCAGAATGAATGAAGCATTGCTCTGGCTCTGCAGTCCCACAGCTTTTTGAACAACAACTGATGTTCCTTCTTTCAGCTTTTATCTGAAGAATGGGTCTGTCAGGAGAGGCAAGAGAAAAATCAGTAGATCAGGAGAAGGGACTGACACAGGGCACCGGGAGGAAGATGTCTCCTCCTCAATATTCCTTCATCTGTGCCATGGAAAGTAGTTGCTGCACAACTGCAATTTCAGCCAGAGAGTAGAACAAAACTATGTGAGAGAAAACTCTGCAGACACCAAGGTCAGTGAATAACAGTGAAGAAGGAGGGGGAGGAGGTGCTCCAGGCACCAGAGCAGAGATTCCCCTGCAGCCTCTGGTGAAGACCATGGCAAGGAAGGCTGTCCCCCTGCAGCCCACAGAGATTAGCACTGGAGCAGATGTCCACCTGTACCCCATAGAGGACCCCACACTGGAGCAGCTGGAAGCCTGAAGGAAGCCTGTGGGAAGCAAGTGCTGGGGCAGGCTTCAGGCAGGACCTGTGGACCAATGGAGAGAGGAGCTCATGTAGAAGCAGGTTTTCTGGCAGGACTTGTAACCTCATGGGGGACCTACACCGGAGTAGTTCATGAAGAACTGCAGCATGTAGGAAGGACTCACACTGGAGAAGTTCATGGACTGTCTCCCACAGGAAGGACTCTGTGCTGGGGGAGGGAACTAGTGTGAGGAATCATCACCCCGAGGAGCAAGGAGCATCAGAGACAATATGTGATAAACTGATCACAACCACTACTCCCCATTCCCTATTGCTGCTGGGTGGGGAGAAGGTAGAGAAAAATCAAGAGTCAAGCTGAGAACAAGAAGAAGGGAGCAAAGGCAGGAAGGTGTTTTAAGACTTGGTTTTATTTCTCATTGTCATATTCTGATTTGATTGGTAACACATTAAACTCATTTCCCCTAGTTTAGTCTGTTTTGCCCATGACAGAAATTGCTGAATGACCTGTCCCTGTCCTTATCTCAACCCACAAGTCTTTTGTTATATTTTGTCTCCCCTGTGCAGCTGAGGAGGGGCAGTCATAGGGCAGCTTTAGTGGGCACCTGACGTTCAGCCAAGATCAACGCACCACACAGGTCCGTGTAGCTACACCTGCCACTATCGATATCAAACTATTTCATATACTCCATGAGCAAAAGGTTTTAGATAATTTAATTAACAACTAAAAGGAAAACAAATCACAACTTCGCTAGTTATGTGGCATGCAAACCTCCTTACATAGCATTGGAATGCCCTGAACTGAGTTCACAGACCCAATGTTTGCATTAAATGATACTCAAATCAAGGCATTTTGTCTCTCATCAATAAGTATGATCCTAACGAATGGTAAAGATGCTGAACAATGGCTTCTTATCTAGCATAGCTGCTATCAGCACTTCAGCCCTAGACAAGAAGAGATTTGGCACAAACTGAAGTAACCATCAAATTGCAGACTGTGAGGCAGGAAACAAGAAATGCAAGAACAATGCCCAAATTATTCTAAGTTATGTTAACCTTTACAAAACTATGCTACAATAAACCCATAATGCACGATTTAAGTGGCTTTGAAATATAACTGAAGTGACAAATACTGGTATTTTGTGTTAAATGAAATAACAGTATTTGATTTGATGACTTCAGCTGCAGCATAACCCCCTACTCAGATATCAATGAATTTCAGTAAATAACACATTTTAAAAGTTCTTACTACTCCTGAAGGAATAGGATAACTTACAATAAAGGCAATAGCAGAAGTGTAGATAGAATACCAGTCTGATAAGGCAGAAAGATTCTTCACAAAATTAGTAACAGGTTTGGCACCTCTCTCTAAACAGAAGCGGAGAAAAAACAGAACTGTTAAAATTAGCTGGCACTGGTTAAATCATTTTAAGTGGCAAACAACCAAATTAGAAGATTAACAGGAATATTCAAGACATGTAATGATAAAAAGGCTTATCCAAATGAAGAAAAATGAAACCCATCAATATAACTGAGCAATTATTTAAGGAATGCCTTTCCAAAACCTATAGTGTTATTCAAGATAAAGGTTATGTCTGAACTCTGAAGTATAGACAAAAATAATCAAAATCATCTACAAGGGTACCCTGGATGCTGCTAGCGGTTTATTCTAAGCCTTGTTCACACTACCACGAAGGCCTCCGCACAGGCCTGTAACAGAAGGTAAATTAGCCTGAGTGGACTTCAAGGCATTGAGGAACAACTTGCTGCTGCTTGACCAAGCTAGGTTAAAACCAGGCTAGATCTCCCTTGGCTATGTTTCTGCAAGAGTCTACTGGTAGCACTTTGCTGCTTACTCTTTCCAAGCCAAGAGAGACAGGACCTCACCGCCTGAAGAAATTTGTCTCTCATCTCTGCAGACCTTTGCTCTTGCAAGTCACTGCATGGGAAACTAACCTGTGCTGGGAGAGGCATCATTCCCAGGTGCAGGTACACACAGCCAGTCAGTGACAGCAAGAGGAGATCTTCCTCAGCTCTCTAAAAACCTCTTGTCCTCCATCCTGTTCCCCTAACCTCTTTTACCACTTGGGCAAACTAGCTAGGGAATACAAGAAAACAGGAGGGTGCTGCTGCAAGACCTTTGCTTTCTCTGTTAGAATACACCAGTTCTGCCCCCCGTGATGAGAAGAGTGACAGCTCCTCCTGCCCAGGGAGCCCCAGAAGCACCCACTCTCATTTGCAGTACAGCTCACAACTTTGAAAGGCTTTTCTCAAGAAAGACTGACTTGCTGCCCTAGTTTGTTTGGCTTGAAATCCAGCCATCCTCAGTACACCTCCTAGGGGAAGGAATTAAACAACTAGGACTAGGTTTCCTTGAGCATCAGCAGCACAACCAAAACAGCAGATGAAGTAAGCAGCAGGGCACCAGAGGAGGCCACAGACTCAAGCACTGTTTCCATCTGCTTTGCTCCACCACTCTAAACCAAACCTGTGGGGAAGGTCAGCACTTGGAAACAGCTGGTGACAACAGGTTTCTTGGAGAGTTCTGGGTGGTTATCAAGCACCCTTGGACAATAGGGATCTAGATTTTGTGACTGACAGTGGAAGTTAAAAAACACTCAAAGCTTAAGCTTAACACTGCTTTTTTTGTTTTAAAGCTATTCTGAAGGCAACACACATCCAACTAAAGAGAAGAGGTCATAAGTGTTCTCCAAAATTAAAATAGAATTAATGCTAGTATTACAATAAGGAGAACAAAACCAACCTTCATGGAGATTATGAACCCTTATTTCAACTTCACCGTCCCCCCTCCAATAATTTAACAATTTGGAGCGCGAATCAGCCATTATTTTTTCAGGTTAGCTACTCGTTGTTGCACAAAACTTTTGTTTAACCTGCCAATTCGCATCTTCCATCTTCCAAAATAATTCATCAGCTATCTAAAAAAAATGCAAGACACACTCAGGGTATGTATCATCCAACCTCTTCCTCTTTGAAAACGTAAACTAATAGTCTTGCAAGCAAACTACAAGCAGTTCAGGCATAAGAGTATGAACACCATTACTTCTGCCATTGGACAAGTATCCTGTTCCCATTCGTTACACATTTACACATTTTAATTAACATTACATTTTCAGTTCAGAGATACCCTATGTAACTCAAGATTAAAGACAAGCTTCTACTGCTGCTCCTCTAAATTACTTTGCACTCCAAACACTAATTCGGAAACTAATTCAGATTTCAGAATCATTTCTGCTTATGAATGGGCAGAAGTATTTCAAACCACTGTATTTTAAAATGCAGCAATCTTCCCAACAGGGTTACTAGGAACTATTTTTATTTCCGGAAAATAAAATACTAAGTACTTACTTAATCTTCTCATATTTTCAGTCAACCTGAAAAATAATGGATAAAACCAACTTGTTAAATAGGCAGGTAGTGCACAGTTGTGTACATCTGGTCCCTGAAATACTGCTCACAGTTATAAATTAGATGTTTGTGCATAAAGCTGCATTCTTGCCTGTTATGAAATGTGTTTCTAGTAATAATATAGCCTACCTTGCATAGTACCAAAAACTGAAATGTAAAAGCTTTCCAGCCTAATTAAGACTTTGTCCACAGTTCAAGAGGCATGTGATGGAGCCTGATAAATAATGTAACTCTTATTCTATCCCAGACAGTCCGTAAGCTTCAAATTTCATGTTTCGGTCAAAGCACTCACAAACCTTTTGAGATGGTTCTGTACTTTCAGTTGTACTACTTGTTATGCAGACTCTTGCTCAAAACATGTAAAAGGTCATTAAAAAAAAACAAACAAACAAACAAAAAAGAAAATAAAAGAGGAAAAAAAGCAACTTGTAAAGAAGGCAACAATTTCTCACAATCATGTTAGAGATTTACCTTCTAGCACTAAGGGGCTCTTCTGTTTCTACCGTATTTTCTTCTGGCTGAAATCTGAAGTCTTCGACATACTCCCCAAATTTGTCAGAAAACCACTTCTGGAGTCTCGAACTGACAGTGTGACTACGTTTATCTATAAAAAAAGAAGCACTAAGTGTCACGATACTATTAGAAGACACCTTCATCTGTTCCCGCACACCAGGCTTCGCTGGGAAGCAGACTGTGTACAGTTTTCCTATCCTTCACCAACACTCTTCATGGAAAGTCACTACAATTTACTTCTGCCATAGCACAGAAACCCTGACTGCACAAAGCTGGTGAAATAAGACTAAAGGTGACTCCTGCTTTGCTCTAAATACAGCACATGGAAGCATCTTACCACCAGAAGTACTGAGATTACTTAAACACCCTAACAAATGAGAATTTTTAGCAAGCACCGTAAAAATATTTTCTGGCTAAGAGGTTCATGTAAACAAAAGACTGGCGTAAATCTCAGCACTTCTATTGTGCTGGAAGGTCAGCTCAAAAAAAGCAAGTGTAAAGCAAAACACTCCTGCCATGAAGTGCAGGACAACCACCTTGCAACCACATGAATTTGAAAGGAAAGGGAGGTGGAAACTTAAGCAAGATTCTGCAAGAGGCATTTTTACTGCCATTTTCCAGCTATTTACAGGCTGTGAAGATTGCATATGTGTGCGTAAATATACATATAAATATCTAAAATGTGCACTTGTTTTTCCTAAAGCCAGGCTACAGAAATGATGTTGTATATGCCACTTTCTACATATAGAATATGTAGTCACAATACTGTCTGGAAAGTCCCATAGAGCAAAGCAATGAAGTGATGCACACTTTCTGCATGTCAGTTTCAGTGGAAAAAATGTAAGTATGTGGAAATGATATAAGGGTAAAGGCCTTAAGGCAGTGCAAGCGAGAACAAAGAATCACATTTTGCTTTATAGCTCAGAAAATTACTGTTGAGGAGGAACAGACAGACTATTCTTTGGAAACACAGGTTAATCCTCATGAAGAGGACACTGGTCACAACTATCCCAGGACCAAACTTAGTACAGAACTCCATAAAACTAAGATATAATTAAACAGAGGCATGAAAAATTAATCAGTCAACTACAACAGCCAAAATGATACTTTTAAGCATGCAAGAAAAAGTAACTGATGCTCAGAAAACAGAATCAAACTATTTGTTAATGAATGACAATGATATGTAGAAAACCAAGGAATTTAGTGACAGTTTACAACAAAGACAACACTTCTGTTTGAAAACAAACAAACAAACAAACCAAAAAAAATCAAGTAGCTTCCCACATGCTTCAGAAACTAACAAGAAAGAAATTTTCAGTGTACAAGAGAGAAAAATATGGCAGGTTATAATTCACGTAACAGACACTATTGACATTATGGAATTACAGGAGGAGCAACTTCAGATTTAATCTGTAGATTTACAAGTCTAAATCTCAATCAAGAGGTGCTGGGAGGAAAGCTTAAGTGTACTGAAAGATTGAGAATCTGCCCGTTGCCTTAGTTCTTTCAGAAATCACTTTACTATTGAATTCATAATAAGCAGCAGCTTGAGAAACATAGATGACAGTGTAGATGTCAAAAAAAGTAGTAACTCTTATGCTTATTCCTTTTCTAGAATGTCTTGCCTTTCAGAAGGAGGAAGAAGTAGTATGGTTAATGCATAAAAGAGCTTTTGCAGTTGAGAACAAAATACAGTATTTTTCCTATGTATTACACCTATTTTTTGGTAAGTCAAGGATCAGCAAGGCATGGGAGAATTATGAAGTCAGGCAACACATTTCATTACATTCCTAAGGGCTTTACAATACACAATAAATTCCTTGCTCAGGTGTGCAAAATCAACTACAAAAAGTAAATGCAAAATCGCATATGGAGAGGCACGAATCTGCTCAAATAATCTTTCATATACAACTTCTTCAGAAGCCTGCTTAAGGACCCAGTGAATTTTTCAGCAAGGTTTGATTTTCTAAGGATCAAAAGAAAGGAGTGAAAAAAATTCCCGCTGAATCAAACTGCTAGTAGATATCTGACCAAGATTACCTGTTCCGTTGGCTTGTGCCTGTGGCTTTGCAGGTTGCTGAGCTGCAGGCACCTCTTCCGTCCTACAAAGAAAGCAGAAACCACGTGAAATGCTACAGATGAAAATGTCTTGCCCTTTTAGGCAAAGGTAGCACTAGGACTTCCACAGTTTCCATAGCTGAGATAACACAACCATGACAAGAAAAAACTCATGCTCTTTTGCAAGATTCAAAATCTTCATGCGCATTGCACTTAGGATCCAGGGAAACACCATCCATTGGCAGGAAAGGTGTGGTTTAGCCATTTCCTCTCACCGACAGCTCAATTTCACTACAACTACTACATAATCTAGTATCAAATTTGTTGCATTACTTATGCCTTTGTGTTGTATATTCACTGTGATGCCCGCCTGGAAAACTTTTCAGTGTCTTGACTTTTCCCATAGTAATAAATGAAACTGGATT
Organism: Baryphthengus martii; assembly: GCA_013396935.1. Classification (NCBI taxonomy): domain Eukaryota; kingdom Metazoa; phylum Chordata; class Aves; order Coraciiformes; family Momotidae; genus Baryphthengus; species Baryphthengus martii. The sequence goes on along the minus strand of VWZK01018825.1, from coordinate 150,904 downwards.
CCGCATCACAAGTTGATAACCATGGTACTAGAACAAAACCACAGTTTAGTGCTTGAACCTTGAATGCTGCCATTGTTACTAGAGTCAAACATCACTCGTCTTCACAATGAGAGGAATAGGTGTCAAGAATTATTTTAAATGTTATGTTGTAAGCTTTTGAAATGCAGAGATATCAACTTATTTAAAAAATACCTTTTTAAAAACCTGTAAAATTGAAGTAACAGTCTGAAAAAAAAGAGACAAAAACGTTCTGAAAATATATGGCAAGTAGTGAGCATCACTGGTCTTATCTTTCAAAATGAGTCAAAAATAACATTCTCATCCATTGAAAGTGAACAGATTTTGAAAAACACACATTCTTTTGCCATTCTGCACATGTGCAAGGCTTCAAATTACATTTGCACTGTCCACAGCCTCCAACTGCCAATCTGTCTAGAGAATACTTCAGGCTTCAGTCCAAAAGTCTTCAGCCATCCATGTAGATACTCCACAGAAAGGTATTTCTAATGAAGCTTTGACAACATAACACCAGCCACAACAAGCTTTACGTGACAGGGAGTTGTATGATTGAAAAGATTGCTGCTTGAAAAAAAGCCTATTGGTCATGCAATTGCATTATCACTCATTTATCAGACAATATGGGTGCTTCCAAATGTTCCCTTCATCTTTTTTTCCTCAGGAAGGAAACCAAATGGGACGCTGGTCAGCAAACAGAGAGCAAGAAGAGGGATCCCACTGTACTGGGCAGACTGCAGCAATACAGACATAGCTCTCTCTCCTGCTCTTCCTCTAGAACATACATTAGGGAAAGATCTCACTGTACCATCTGCACACAGAAAAGGCCATTATTAACACGTGCTGTCTCAACATCAGCACACATCAACGAGTATGATCGAGAAACTACAGAACTAATTATCTTCCTCCTTCCTAAGCACTCCCCATATTTCATAAGCTCTCCACATCCTTGTTCATTTCTGAAAGGAACATTTAGAAATAATTCATTGACTTATAAATCATAACTGGACATCTATCACTGTGGAGAAGATTAATTCAATGGTTTCTGCTTTGAAAGCCACTTGCTTTCACACTTCTTCAGGACCATTTCACATGGCTTCCATGTTTGCAGCAACTCTTCTTTTCAAAAGCCACCTGAAATTCCAACAGTCTATTTTTTCTAGCCATTTTTCTGGGTCATTTTCCCTCAATTTCTATACAAACCATGGGTTCCTCATGTAAACACTCCTCCTCTCCTTGCTATTTCCCCCACACCCTTGCAGCTCCTCCATTTCCAGCTCTGTCTCTTAAGACAGATGGCAATTAATGTGATCAAATTTGCACAAACTGTTATACAGCAGTGTCTTGTTTTCTCTATCAGCCCCAGATGGTTACATCATATAGATGGGCATCTTCATCTGCAATCTGTCACTGCTACCGTGTTTCATTGAAGATGAAGACACCTCTAGGTAGAAAGGAGGCAATCATTCACAAGCAGGTTCACACAGGCAGGAGCCAGTTACTCAACCCGCTCCAGTCGTGTGAAGGCACCGGAGGAGTGGGGGAGGTATCACACCTGAATAGCTCCAGTGACAAAGCCGAGGTGGCATCCCACCACTGCCAGCCTTCAGGCTGGGTCTTCCTTTGGCATGCTGGGATATATTTTCAGAAGCAGAACAGCGTCATCACTCCCCATGTTTCTTGGAAAAAAATTCAAAAGAATCTCATCAAGAAGCAGTTCTGGATAGCAGACTCACTGAGTTCCAACAGGAGCACAGGATGGTTTGGCTTTGGCTTTTATGGTGCTTTTTTGTTTTCTTTTTTT
>VWZK01018825.1:93212-142186 GCA_013396935.1 Baryphthengus martii | reverse complement strand
CCTTTTTGAAAATGGGGGTTATATTTCCCCTTTTCCAGTCAGTGGGGACTTCACCAGACTGCCATGACTTTTGGAATGTAATAGAGAGCGGTTTAGCAACCTCCTCCACCAGTTCCCTCAGTACCTGTGGGTGTATCCCATTGGGTCCCATAGATTTGTACACTTCCACGTTCTTCAGGTGGTCACAAACCAGATCTCCACTTACAATGGGCAGTTCTTTCCTCCAGCCCCTGCCATTATCTTCTGTGACTCCAGGAGTGTGGCTGGAGCCCTTACCAGTGAAGACTGAGGCAAAGAAGTCATTGAGAACCTCAGCCTTCTCCATATCACTTGTCACCAGTTCTCCCGTTTCCTTTCTGAGGGGGCCCACACCTTCCCTAGTCTTGCTTTTGTCATTAATATACCTAAAGAAATTTTTGCTATTCCCCTTGATCTCCCTGGCTAGATTTAATTCTAACTGAGCTTTAGCTTTTCTAACCAGGTCTCTTGCTTCCCTTGGTACAAGCTACCTTTATCTAAACAAAAAATACCTTTCATTCCTCAAAGAAATAATCAGCAGGAGAGGCTGTCTATTCCTAAATCCAGTGATGATAACAAGAAAGAAAAAAAAAAAAAGTATGTTTTCTTCCCTCATGTGTATGGGTAGAAAAAAAATACAAACTTATATATTCACATAAAGTTATAAAGAATCATAGAATGGTTTGGGTTGAATTTTATATGTTGCCGTATAACCCTGTATCCATCAATTTCCGACACCCTTGTATTTTCATATAAGTCAGACGGCCCCATTATGAACCTGAGTATCTTACAATTTTAAGAAAGGTTTAGGAAATAAGGAACTAAGTTCAGATTTTTACCCTTCTCCGAGGTTACAGTATGCCCTACTAACTTCCATGTAATAATTTACATATAAATAGATATGTACACACATACATATTTTCACTCAAACATATACACACTTATTAACTTTTTCCGTGACAAATTAGCATCATATATGTATAAGGCTTTTTTGTGGCTAACGGGCCTTGGTTTTTGTGTCGCGGGCAATATCCCTCTTCATGACCTTATTGTACTCTAAAGCTACAGTGACGTCACTATCACTGGCCACTTTTCCCAGGTAAGTATATGAGAGACATGATAAACAGAAGATTAGGTGTATCTTTTTTTTTTTTAATTTTTCAACAAAAAAATTACTTCACATTTTGGTCTCTCAGCTGGTTTCTAAGTTCTATGTCAACAGTAAATAGTAGGACAGCAGGTGTATTTCAAGCTTAAAGCAAACCAGAACACAAACTACTTGCTAATTCTACTACCAGCACAGACACAGGGGTTCAGGCTTCACCTTGGTTTACGAGATTCATATCTAATGTCCTACCCTCCAGCAACCTCTTCTGTTTCTTTTCACATATTGCCTTGTAAATCTTTGATAATCACGTAATTTTGATATCTGAGCCTCTCTGACTCCAATCTTTACAAGAAAGTCTGAAGCCCTAGTGCAAATACTGAGAAGAACTGATAAACTCTCCCCACTCTGCACGAGGCCCTTGTGCAGTATCTCAAATCATTTCATCTGCTGTGCAAGTTAGGTGGTGGTAGATCATCTGTATTCCTGCAGCACTAAGAGTTTTAGAGCACAGAATTAGGAGACACAGAAAAAAGACATATGAATCAGGAGGACAACATGATGGCTTCCATTGTGAGGCTACAGGCTGAACTCCATCACACAGAAAGGAGTGCTATCGTCCCCGTACTGATGCTTTGTTAGTGACCCTGGAATAAAGAGTGGGAGCACAGAAACCAAGTTATCCTCCAGCAACTAAAATGGAAATTTATTCTCAAGAATAGAGTAGGGAACTTTCACATTTGCAGCAGGCATTGTCTATCCTGTAAATAAATCATAGAATCATAGAAACTTGGAGGCTGGAATAGACCTCCAAGATCATCAAGTCCAGCCTATGACCCCAACACCACAACACGTAGCTAGACCATGTCACTAAGTGCCACATCCAACCTTTCCTTAAACACCTCCAGGGATGGCAACCCCACCAGCTCCCTGGGCAGTCCATTCCAGTGCCTAAATGGAAAGATACGGACATAAAGACATACCTATATATGGAGCTATTCCTAATTATGTGTTCACAAGGAATTTTAAAACGAACAAGAAACTACTTTTATAATTAGCTTACCCTACTCTCAAGGGCTTGTCTTGCTCCAGAACCAGAGTATGCACTCAGCTGAGAGAAACCATCTGCTGCACTCCAAAAGCACTAGAGCTTGTGCAATATCATGAAGACAGAACAAAAAGTTCCAAAGCTTGATAGGGATGTTATCTTCTCAAGACCATTAAAAGGAAAAATTCTTCATTAGGAAGAATTTACTTAAGAGGAAGTGACTACGCACTGTGTGTATGTAAGAAAACCACAAATAGCGTAAATTAACCTCAGTGCCCTTGAAAGTCTCAGATCTTCCAGCTTCCTTAACTGCAGTCGTTCTTACTGTGCTGCTTCTTGTTCTACCTCAAACAAAACCAAAACCCCAGAAACTTCACCACTAGGAGGACAACCAGTGCTAGAGATGCAGAACTTCTTTAAGCAAAGAGGCAGAGTTAAAGGGTACACAATGAATGAGGCAGAACTCCTATAAAACCAAATACATCCCATCCTTAAGGATTCACACAGCATCACATTTCATGTCATTTCCTAACCTTCACGTGCATGACTGCAATTCAAATCCAACCCACTATGACTGCTCTGGCCTCTCCAGCTCTTTAAAGTAGTATTTGTTGCTCCTTTGGCAGCAGTGTGGTCTGCATTGTAAAGCCTCCATGTTTGCTTAGATAAATACTCTAGAGTTTGCTAAGCAACAGAGACCACAGGGCTGGGGTGGGGGTGGGGGGAAAGTTCTTCCTCGCTCTCTCCATTGAAATAAGCTCCAATTTGGCCAAGCTGAACCGAATTTACAGAGAACACTTCTCTAGCCCTGGGGCCTCCTCCTATAGAATGATGGAAGTTGGCTACAAAGAGCAGAGATCACAGACCTTTGGGAAGAACCTATAAGAACATTTCACCATGGTATCCATCCACTGAGCTTTACAGATGAGTATCCTCCTTGACAATGAGACTGGAGTGCTCCCTGGATATTATCTTCAGACACTCGACATTCAAACATCCTCCCCACTCCACACACACACGAAAGGGTAAAATATAAAAGGTCAAGATTCATCTCCAAGATTAATCAGCTTCTGCAATTTCCCTCCCAGATATATCACTCACAGCTCCCCATCTCCCACTGGGCAAGAAACATTAAAATATTTCAAGAGGCTCAGTGCTTGTCTTAGCTGGAAATACAGGTGATGTGAGCAGCCATAAAGATGACCTGGTTAAAAGGGGGAAATTACTAACAGAAGGAAATGTCTGCTGAAATATGGACTGAGAAATGTCAGCCAGTCTGGGAACTAGGCCTGGGAAGCAGAAGCATCCTTGAGGAGTGCAGCTCACCTCTTGGAAGCACACAGCTGGGTACCCAGAAACTGGAGACATCCTGAGATACCACTGATAGGCACAAAACCAAGGAATTGTAACACCAACTTATTTGAAAAGGTGAAAAACAGTCTGGAAAAAGAGGAAAACAACCTGAGAAAGTAAGCACTGGGAACTGCCACTGGCTGTTTTACCTGCAAAAACAGGAGAACAGTCTGGAAAAAGAAAAATTAGCTTGAGAGAATAGAAAACACCAACGTCTATTGGCTATTCCAGGTGAAAAATAGAAATTAATAGCATCTGTTGGCTGCTGAAGTGGTGGTGTCCTACACCTCTTTATTCCTCTATGATACAAAAATGACTTAATTTTTATCCAAAATGGAACTTCTCTTTCTGAGAACTTTCCATGCTGCACATACTTCTTCTCTCCTAAATAAGTTGAGCTCTCCGTAGAAACTTTCTACGAGACCTTGCATCCTCACCAGAGAGGATTTGGTTTGTCCTCCCACTTCTGGGATGGTTGAGTCCCTCTCTGGGGTCAGTTTGTCCTCCCCTCTGGGATACGTGGCACCTTCTATCTAATAAGCTTGATACTGGTATTATTGAACATACATATACATGCACATATAAATAACCTATCATAAGTATTTCTGCTGCTGTATTATTGGCAAGTTTGCTTCACTAATGATAAGTTAGTAGTAATCTGTAATAGTATACACCTACCTGATTGCTGCCAATAATTTATAATAGCTTTTTTTATGTGTATGAATCATAGAACCATAGAACGCTTTGTTTGGGAAGTGATCTTAAAGATCATCTAGTTTCAACCACCCTGCCATGGGCAGGGACATCTCCCACAAGACCAGGTTGTGCAAGGTCCCATTGTTTCAACCCCTGAACACATCCAGTGATAGAATATCTGTGTGTATATATATATATATGTATATATATACACACACACACACACACATGCATATGTATTTTTTCATTCATATATATATTCAATTTATCAATCAGAGGTATAGTTGCTAGTGGTGATTTTTGTGTTATTTATGGAATTCTGTAATAAAGTCTAGAAATTTAGAACAAAAAAAACCACCTCCATGTCCTTGTATGTTGCAGAATCCTATCAATGCATGGTCACAATCTCTATATAGCTGCACACTTTAGGTAGTGACAGCAGGTGACACTGAAAAAAATACTTTAATATTTCTCTAAAAGAATCAACTTGGGTAGAAAAGCAGAACAATATCTGGATGATACTGCACTTTTTAAAATGAGAGAAAAACGTGAGAAAAGACAACAGCAGTGTTTCAATTACATTAACTTGCATATTGTTGCACCGTAAACCCCAGCAGAGGTGACCCCCTAGGAGAGACCACCATCAGCGATCTATCTCACAAGTTACCATAAAAAAAGTATCCATTTCTACACATTCTACCCCCTATTAAGTGTAACACAACTGTTGCACATGCACTCTAAGGATTTGATCATTTAAATTTAAAAATTTAACAGTTCAAAAAGTTCAGCTGATACTCTGTAATTGTTACAAGATAAGCTACCCAGCATTTTGTTGGATCCTTACATGTCATTAGCCACTAGATCAATTAAAAAAAAAAAAATCAGTTTGCTCCCTAGAATACACAAGCTTGTAAGAAATGTTCTGCTAAAAAGCTCTTAAAGGATTTAGTTCAGGTGAGACTGAACAGTATCTGAGTAGCATTTAGAAAAGAAGGATGACATGCCAGGCTGGGAAGGCACGGCAGCAGGTTGGATGTCTAATTCAATACTGCATGTGCAGTAAAGCGGATGTTTCCCTTAATGCGGGGATTGGACGTGGATTAGGGAGTCTCCTAGTAGCTGTTTTACATAAGAGCATTCCTTTGTAGGCCTACAGGTACGCTGTAAAATCCCCCCCGGGACAAAGTGAAAATAAATAAAAAAAAAAATTTAAAAAATAAATAAATCTTTCAGAGCATAACTAGACTGCAGACCACTGTTTCTAGCTACCACCTCAGTTCAGTGTTACATCTAAAGGAGATAGAGCCAAAAACTAGGAATGCCAAAAAGCATACGTGCACCCTGTCATATTTATACATGGGGAAACACCAGTACTTAACAAGACAGAAATAATCCTTCCACGTCTGTGTTAATTATGGCAAATCTCCCTGCCACCCTCTGAACTTCACCAGAGTTCAAGTATGTTGTTTAACTTGTACTAACACACTAAATCCAATCACACACCGCCAAACTGGACCTCACCAGCCACACTGATGAGAGTCAGATGTCTGGAGTTTTCTCTAGCGCCGGTAGACCCTCCTTGGTCTCAGGAGGTTAGGTGCTTGCTCCTGAAACAGATACCAGCTTCCTTGTCCTTCATAGCTCTTCCAGAGCTGGAGTGGTCTGAAGAGTCATCTCAGCAGAAAGACAGCAGCCACGGTGGGAAGCGGGTGAGAGATGCAGCTTGACTGTAGTGTTATCTGACCACAGCTTTAGAAATTCCTTCCTACTGTAACAGTACCAGATACTATTACCAAGATGATTCAGTACAACACTGCTAACTGACCGTATTTAAGCAAGAGCTCTTCATGCTGCTTTTTTTCAGGACACTGTCCTCACATTCTTTTCTGGAAAAGTAGGATTCTACATTATTTTAATTTTAAGTCCAGCAACCCTTTTACACCAAGACACTAAAGCCAACATATGTCCTACTCTAGATTTTTACTTTTCTATTCCCTTTAATTCAGAAAAGCCACAAATGAACTTGGCAAGGCATAATGATGAGTCTCAGTATCATTGATCTCTCTGTTGCCAAGTGCTTCCTCAGAAATTGCCTTGGTAATTATGTTTTATGTGGACTTCATATTACGCTATTTAGTTTTTAAAAAGAAGTAGATGAAGAGGAGGAGCTGTTAAACTGAGGGCAGAAGCTCTCAGACTTCGTCTAACTCAGACATGATTCTTTATGAGAACTCAGGCACAAAGACAATAATAATTTTTTTTTTTTATCTTTATCTTGCCATAGGTATTTCGTGAAGTAACACTGAGGAAGCTAAGTGTCATATACAAACATTCAGCAGTTACTTTAAGTGAAATGAAAGAGTTACTGAGCCCAGCATCCCATTTTGAGATGGTTAAGAAGTGGCACTCTTCCACTGGCACAGGAGGAGGGGCTCATGGCACCACCTACCTCTGCTAGGGACCTCCTCTGCTAGGCATGCTGCACGGCTCTGAGGAGTGGAATGGCAGCCAACGTTACAGCATCACTGGCAGCATTACACAAAAACTACTCTAAATACATTGCCATTACAGTTTCCTCTGAGAGCACAGGAAGGTATCAGTGAGAGCATTTGCTACTTACAAGGAACAGCGTCACCTACAAGCCCTGGTTAACCTCCATAATTTTTAGCAGTTTGTGTCACACTGAAATTCCCCTCACAAGAGTGAACTTCTGTCATATTTTTTGTATCATTCAACAACTTATTTATTCAGTGGTGAGAAGTCCTAGGTGAGCAAAGAAATCCCTGTATGGAGTAAGCAAAAGCAAGAGTTAAGTGCAACAAAATCACCAACCAACCACCTCAAATCCAACATCTCACATAATCTACTATTACTTACTACTACTACCACTACTAAACAGGGATCAAAACATGTTCACATATTCAGCTACACAACTAATTCTCAATGAAACCTCATTCCTCTTTCTTAAAAAAAACACCTTATTTTCCTATTGTTCCAAAAGATTAATCCTGAACTATCTACTACTGTCCTCAGCTGAATTTTGCTTAGCCACACTGTGTAGAACAAAATGCTAAAAATTTACGAAGACTTTTTTTAACCCAACCAGTCTATGGATGGGGACAAAAAGTAACACATCCAAACACTAATCAGGTAAGGGAAAACAACAACCAAACAAAAACAAGCCAGCAAGGAAGGAAAACTGAAGGAAGAACTATTTGGGGGGGTTGCATCTGAGAAGATACTGCTTTGTTAATTTAATGGTTTTCCCTTGCAGTCAAGCCTCTTGCTTGTTTACACGAGTCTTTCACACAGAATAAAAAGGGGGGGGGGAATATTTTCTAATAGGAATATTGGTGTCATAAAAAGCCAAAAAAGGCAGACAGAAACACTGAAGATGAGCTACATTTATTGAGAGTATATCCCTTCCTCCTTCCTACTCTATTTTATATAAGCATTTTGGTGGAGTGGAGAAATGAAACAGTTAGATTAAAAAAACCCACATTTTCACTATAACCTTTCTCCAGGTCAGTCTGGTTTACCTGCAAACATCAAAATGAAAAAAAATGACATGTCATATTTGGAAAGTCATGTCAATTTGCCTTAAAAAACTCCTAACCCTTGTTTGGTTGTTAATCAATCCCTCTTTTAACTTTCTTTGTTTCCATCGTTCCGTTGTGCCTCTTTTTGCTCTTTCAAAGGCAGAGGTCTTGTTCCAGCACTCACAATAAGCATAGCTTTTGAGGATCAGTTTTTGAGTCTCTTTGCAGACACCTACAGGGCAGGGAACAGAGTGGGTTCTCTACGCACCTATAGGAAATAAGCCCACTCGGATGCAGAAGCAGTGGAAAGAAGGCTGTGTTTGAAGCATCATCAGGCTTCCCAGTGCAATTAACATTCCCCTGGTACTATTTCCCTCACCTCAACAGCAGAGTTTCATGTGAAGTGTTCTCTTATTTCAAGTAATGAGGGAAAGTGATTTGCAAAGCATATCATATTTGACAAGACATTCTTCCTCTGTGCAAACTGGTCTAGTCTCCTCTCTCACCATTCCTGTTATGTCCCACTTCAAGTGGATGAGGTTAGAAAGAATTAAGATGTCATTACTATGGTATGTACACTAACAACCCATTAGTAACTTTACATTTGCACATAGTGTTTTCAGTGGAGGTTTACTGTATTATAACAGACACGGGATCATTTTCCCTTCATTACAGAAGGATTTTAAATCAACCTTCCTGAAAATATCTGAACTATCTGAAAAATAAACAGCTTACTGAGACACATCCCCTTCTCAAAACATCAAGAGGGAAGTTTTCTATTACTAGATACATTTTTGCCAGCTTAAAGGTCATGAAAAGTACTGCTGTCTATGAATTTTCAGGAATTTCAGAGATTAAAAATGCCAGAAGAGTTGAAGAATCCACCTAAAATGAAACACAGAAATTTTGTCTTTATTGCAGGGCCCGCTTTCACTCCCTGTTTTTGGCAGAAGTGAAATAGGCTATAAACATTTCAACATCTGGCTCAGGAATAGCAGAAGGCTCTTCCAAGGCGTTCATGTTACTAAGCAGAGCAGGGAAGGGCAGGCTCCGCATGGGGCTTCTGAAATCTCCCTCCCAGTTATGCAAAAGCGACAGGCAAAGCAGTGGTCAGAACTGCTCTGCCTGAGCTTTCACACTCAATTTCTGCAATCCACGAAGCCAAGTTCAGCATGAAAAAGAGGCAGAAGCAAGAAGAAGAGAAGCACTCTCCTCCTACATAACACAATGCGTAGGCAGCATCTGTTTGAGCCGGTGGAGGAGCTAAAATGATAAATCTCTGTCAGCACAGTGCTGCACTTCGGGTAGTCAGCCCCACAAAAAGGCAGCATGACAGCACATGATCCTCCTATGTTGTGTCCTCCAGCATTCTGGCATCTTAATGCTATCACTATTCACATGCCGTGTCCAAGAATGAGGTTAGATTGCACAAGCTGGGTTCAGAACAAGGACCACCCCAGGACCCCAGCCTGCTGCCACGCTGGGCTGGAGTCACATCCTTTCCCTCTCCTCTGGTCTCAGGAACCTTGTGCTCTTGGAAGCCGACTTGAAAGTGAGCAAGAGCACAACTCATCCTCCATCAATCACAGCAGAGTCCTTGCAGACAAGAAATGAAAGTCTGATTCCTCCTTCATCTGTATGAGGCCTCTTAAATACCAGGCAATTGCTCTAACCTGCTCACAATTGCCTCTTCCAATGTTTCTAGGAAAATGAAGCCAGAGTTTTAGAGGGTTTTTATTTGTCCAGGAAAGCCAGGCATGAGCTCAATACACATGCTGCACCACGTAAGCATTTCTGGGTATAAGCATAATCTTTCCTACGTATCTTAAGAAAATCTCTGTATTTTTGATAAGTCTCTCAGACCTAGAAAAACTTTACAAATTTGTTAGTTCAAAGCAAATGAGAGCGGCTCTGGTGAACAGATAGCTCTGCAGCAAAGCCTGCACTCACATCAGCTTTGCAGCTTCTCTGGGTGCCCATTCAAGAAGATTCCCCTCTAGTCACCACACGCAAACCACAACCCTCATCAGAAGAACTCCATAAGCTCAAAGGACACATACAAATCTCCCAGGAACACCCTGTTAGTGTCTGGGAGTCCAGTATTTATATTTTTTTAGAGGAAGGAGTAAAAGCTGGGAGAAGCCCAGGGCAAGTTCCATTGCTCAGCAGCCTCAGCGCTCAGCAGCCTCAGCACGCTTTATTTAGAAGCCAATGCTGCAGTGTCAGGATCCCCTGGCCAGGGTTGACCATCTAGCCAGGAATGGCTACTATGGCCCACAGCCAGTATTTGGGTGGCTCAGAAACACAGCAGCTACTTACTCTCCTAATCAGGGTCTTCATCTGCTACTTAAATCAACTCTTTATTCTGCTTCAAGATTTCTGAATCAAAGATGATTACAGGCTGCCAGGTCAGTAAGAAGACAGCAAAACCAATGCAGTGGAACTACTCCTCTGCTCTTCTCTAGGTCTGCTACTGCAGCAGCTGTTTGACTCTCATCAGGAGAAATTACACCAAGAACATTCTCACAGTTGGTAACTGCACTAACTCCACTTCGTAGTCCATTTGTTGCATACAATTAGTGCGGCTGTTCAAAGCGGTGTTAGCTCCACACTGAACAACCATCACCACACACTTCACCTCTAAGGTTTATCACTTTCTAATAGCCCAGAACTGCTCAAGGACTATATACTGTTTTCTAGAGCTCTACTTTCAGGAGGTCTATATTCTGCTAGGTCACTCTTCTTACAAAGAATCATTGGGTTGTTTATACCAAAAAGCAGAAGCCAGGGAAAACATTGTGAAGTTAGTCACATACAAGGTTTAAAAAGGCACATAAGAAAGGGAAATGTGGGGAAGCAGGGATTTCAATGAGAAAGATGCATAAACCCAGTTTCTTTTGTAATGTTAGTATAAACATTATAACCAAAACCACCAGTTTTGTAAACCCCTAGAGACTCCCGCCACAGCCTGCTGTACAGGGTAGAATGCAACACCCTTGTAGAAGACTTTATTTCCTCCTAAAGCTTTTCATCCTCACACGGCATTTGTTCGATTTACCAGTTCATGACTAACCCTCTTCTCTAACAGTCACCTGGTTTGTTTATTCTTAGCTGCTGCTACCACCACCTCTTCTTCCCTAAGCTGCTAAAATTAGCCTTGCAACAGGCTTGAACATCCTTGAACGAGAATTAGCTAATACTTCATGTAAGCCACCAGACACACGCATGCCTATAAAACACCTTGTAACACAGTGACCAGAGTGATGACAGGAGCAAAACTGCCCTCTGTAACCAGATACAAACAGTAATGGGAAGGTGTAAATCCAAAAAGATACTGCATATTGTTTTGTCTTTCAAATGCAAGTGCAGCAATTAAGTTTTCATTTCTTGTATAGATACAATCAGATTTTGAAATGTGGATGTGGTACTTAGTGACATGGTTTAGCTAGGTGTTGTGGTGTTGGGGTCATAGGCTGGACTTGGTGATCTCAGAGGTCTATTCCAGCCTCAACAATTCTATGATTCTATTCTATGATTCTATGAAATGGAAGCATTAAAACCACTATTAACCTTAACATGTTAACCTAGCTGCCCCAGTTCAGCAGTCACCTTCCCTACCTGAACCTTCAGCCAGCATCAAGACACTGCTCGTGTGTGTGTTAAAAACACGTCATATTAATACACAAAGTCCTTTAGAAATGCATGATTCTGGTGGCAACAGCTCCAAAACAAAGCTCTTTCCATCCACATGCATTCAGGGATCCAGCAAACTAAGGACACTTCGTTCAGCAGGTATTCCAGCCTTGTTCTGCAGGAAACCACCCCGATACCACAGATCCACAAACTCACCAGACTCGATACACACGTTTTCATCATTCCTGTACTACAGCTCAGAAGGAGCCATTAGATTACAGAGATTAAGACCACTCTCGCACAGACAGGAAAAGAAACTTTAGCCCTTTTGGCTGGGAGAGTCAGATGATCCCTCCCTTGCTTAAGACATCATTATCTAAGATCCCTTCCTCCACGTGCCTCATCCTCCTGTCAGCCTGCAGCTTAAACCCCTCGTGTTTCGAGTCACATTTTATTTGCATTTACATCCATGCAGCATGCTAACCAATTCCTCTATCTTCACTTCTCCGGATCTTTAAATTATCGCTTCGCTAAGGAAGAGACTCATCTTGCATCTCAGATGAAGATATTTTCCCTTCACAGACAACTGTTTGTCTCCAGTAACTACTTGCTTCAGATCTCCCCTGCAGCTTGTAGAAGCTACAGTGAGGTTTGGGCTGTTTTCACTGAAAACACTACTCAGCCAAACTGCACCTTTCACTTGTGCCTACACTAGTGACTGACAGGAGTGTAGAGAAGACTACACAGCTTTCTCTTCCTCTAGCCAGGCACCTGTAACTACAGACCCACAATAACTTGGAGCTGTGTGGTGCATGTGTGCATTATACATAATGCATAGCTGGGAGGAAGTCTCTCCTCCTTAAACCTCCTGGCTGAAACAAACCTATACAATTAAGAGGTATAGAAGAGGCAAAAATAAAGTAAGGATGAGGCTGAAAATGCTCAGAAACTCAACATGTTGAAAAGCAAATGCAGGGAACTTTAAATATTTGCCCCACATATTAGCAGTTGCTTTGGTTTCTGCACACCGTGCTGGAGGAAATGGAGTAACAGGAAGTGGCAAATGGTTTGCGTAAAAATAGAACTACAGCAAGGTGTCCTTAAGGAATTCCATAATTAAAAGCAGTACACTAATCCAGCTGAGTGACTAGCCTTAAAAAACATCTATTGCAGCCATAGGATTTAAATAAATAAAAGAAATTTTTAATTTTATTTTTTTTTACAAACCTTTCTTCCAAGGGTAAATTAAAGAAAACAAATGGCACATTTCAAGAATATTTTTCTGCTCACCATCAGTTCGGTTTGGGGAAGAGAAAAAAAATAGTAAAGTATTTCAGTATAAGAAGACCCAAAACATTAACTCAAAGAGAAGGAGGAAGAAAATAAAAGAATACGAGAACCATATCCACAAACTGAGCTCCTACGTCACTCCAACTGATAAACATAGTTATGCATTTCAGCCCAAGATTGGAAAGGGGGTGGGTGGGTAAGTGATGAGCTTCAGTGTACTTATTTCTTTACCAGTTTATTATTTTTCTTCTGGCTTCTATGTACAGAGCTGCAACCAACTTGACAGGACATTTATAGTGATAAATGCAGCTAAAGCAAACCTCAGGCTTTGGTAAAGAGCTCTTGACCTAGTGGTAAAGGCTGGAGTCACCCAGGACTGAGTCACACCACCCAGCTGAACTATCCCATTGACCTGAATGTACAACCATCTGCTCAAAGTTTATGTAAAAGGTTGAGCTGCTTTATCCTTTACCTTGGGATCTGCAACAAAGGTCCGTGCAAAGGAAAAAGATTCAGCTGAAAGTGGCAACGTGGTTGATTAGGTTTTCAAACTACAGCATGAACCTGAACTGTAAAAATATTCACCAAAATGTGTGCTCCACATGGTTGATGTAGCCACACACTAAGGACTGAAAACTAATTATCTATGGAATTGTGTGGGAATCATTTCGTGGTTTTATAGCAAAAAGTATGTCCCAGTTCAAACCAAAAGCCAGCTTTGCTAAGTCCTACTGTTCCTGTTACACATATTACATCAGAAAATCACAAATGTCAAACAATTTGATAAAAGGAGCTTAAGCAACATGTCTCTGGGGATGGAAGGAGTATGTAGTAACTCCGTATTGCACAGTTAAGTAAGAATTCAAATAAATCACTTAAACTAACAAGGCAAGTCAAACAGAACTTGAAGTTTTCGCTTGATATTCCAATCATGATAACTCTTCCAGATAACAGTGGAAGTTGATAGCAGTTTGCTATAAATCCTTGCCCAGACTCCTTTATCATGCTTCCCTCTCATATACGCAGGGGGAAAAATACTGTCACATAATAAGCAATTAGCAGAAAATTAATTCCAAATCCTTGAGAATATGCTGAAAACACAAAAAGACTTGACAGATTATAATCTAGAAATTCAGTAGAATTTATAATCCTTTTATTTTTACTCCTTAGAAAATATATGACAATCTCTGAATGCATAAAAACAACCTTCATATTTTGAAATTCAAAATTAATCTACTAAAATGACCATTTTGGGAAGCAGTTCTCATTGATTTATTAGAGAGATCACTACTCCTATCAAGTTAAAGGAATGCTTGTCTCATTTTTTTTGTTTTAACTACCCTGTCTTATAAGTCAGTAGTTTGGATCTGCTGAGATAAAAATCACAAAAGACTTACCAGGTGCCTCTAGCCATGAATGACAATTTGGTCACATATATACACACATGCACAGACATAAACATAAACCCAAAGTAACACTTGGAATCTACAGATACTTATGTGTATTTCTTACACCACTTACTAGGAATTCATGTACTGTTAAGAGATGTGTTTTGAGACTTTAACTTGTTGAAACTGTTGCCAAAGAAATGCATTGGTTGCCCCTTCAGAAATCTCTTTCTCCTTACAATTACTACTAGACAAAACCCACCTACCGCAACCACATTAAGGTTGAGTTGATTCTAAGATGTCAACACCGAGACTTCAGCTAAGCAGCTTTTGTCATGTAGTGAGGTATATTCTGAGGAATGCAATGAGGACAAAAAATATCCCAGTGACCCAGAAACCTTGGAAATGCTTTTATGTTCCTCCTAGAGAAGCGTCAACCCACGTGCTATCTGTGCATCAGCCCACGTGCTACCATCATCAGCACACCTCAAACTTCTGGTGCAGGCTTATGCAATTTAGAGAAGCCTTACTTCAGCAGGCTTAAGTCATTCCTTTCCACAGAGCATTAATTTTATACTTACGTAAAAAGTGTTTTTCCAGTAAGGCTATTTCCAGGTGACCTTTGATCTCATTCAGTCTGTCAGACTCTGTTCTGTTGAAATCCTGGACTCCTGAAGCCATGATGATGGTCCCTGGACCAGCCTATAAGAAAGTCAGAACACACTGACAGCTCAGGGCAAACGAACAATTTGTTTTTTTGTCATTTAAATACATCAGCTTACTTCTGGGGCAGTACAGAAACAGCCACATGAGAAATATGCAAGTATCAACAACTCCACATGCCTCTTATTCAGCATTAAATTACCTTAATAGATGAGTGAAAGCTAAATCAAATGCACCGCATCTCTCATGCGTTCTGTAAACTCACAATTCTGCAGACCTCAGAAAACAAAAATATTTCCCTCCCCTTACCAGTTGTGCTGCATCATCAATTAGCCTTTCCTCTGCAGATTTAAAAGGCATATTTACACTATTCCCCTCCTCTTCCCATTAAATGAACAGCCAATGCAACACACTCTACATATAAAATTGGGAAGCCAGCAAAATACTTTTCTAGATATTTACTATTAGAAACCACATATTGTATATTTTAATATTCATTTAGGAAATGTGTAATTCTGAAGACCACTGTCCCTGTGCCAGGAAGATCAGCACAGGGGTCCCCTACTCCCCCACCTCCAGCACAGTCCAATTACTACTGAAGGATGTTGTTGGTGCCCAGAAGCTCATCCTAGCAAGTCAGGAGAGAGGGAAGACTTGTGTGTCTTGACATATTTACCAGCACCCCTCAAATGAACTCGGCACTGGAAATACAGCAGAATGTAGGAATTATAGAGTAATTTGTTTAGTTAGGAAGAGCAGTGACAACCAGCACCTCTACAAAGTGAGTGCAGAAAAAATCCCAGCGCACACTGCAGATGGCAGATGATGCCACCCTTCTCTCATACGATGGGCATTTTCAGATGGCAGGAGAAAGGGTGGGTGAGGGCATCTCCTGAGTAATGGTTGGTACAGAAAGTCTGGCAGCAAGAATTATAGCACTTCTACAACAGATCATACTCAAAACTAAAATGCTAGATTACAGAAATCTGTATCTACAAAACAATCTCAAGACCAAAAGGGATTTATTTATCTCTCCTAACCACTACCCCACTTCTCATTTGAGATCTGAAAACCTACATGAACTGTGCTGCTTTCAAAAGTCAGCTTGCACGCATTTAATCATGACAGCGTGAATTACATACGTATATAAGCTAAACTAATCTACAAGAGAGTTAATTAAAAGACATTTTCTGTGGTATAGGAAAGATGTGCAGAAAGCTCACTGACAGCAAGTACTTCCACTGTTGGGAATGATCTGCACTTTTAAGGTAAAACTGTGGAGGTAGCTATTAAAACATCTGTTTTCTTGCCTGAGCTGAGTAGACGCAGAGTTTAAGCCTCAGAATTTGTCTACCCAGGCAAATTAGCACTTTGTAGGCATTTACTGCACAGCATTTACCTGGCAGCAACTCCCCACCTGGGCTTGCTCAATCCAGTGCCAAGCAGAGATGCTATTTCCAGACCCAAAAGCAACGCACACCCACACAGCACTGCCAATGCTGTGGGCTCCAACAGGGAGCAGAAGCCATTAGCTCAGCAGCAGCCCTGTGCTGCTTCCTATTTTGGAGCCAGCATCAACCATGTCACAGCGGAGTTGGACAGACCCCAGGGCAGTCCTCACACAGGGAGCTGCAGCACACAATCCTCCTCCTCCTGCTGCTCCACAGCTCCCATTGACACCTGCCTTTAGCCAGAGAGGTGCAGGAAGACAAGCCATTTGCAACCACACCAGTCACTGCTGAAGAGTAACAGCCGCTGGTTTGCAGATGAGCATGGGATGCCAATCAACCTCGGTGTTGACTTCTTATCTATAGAGCTGGGTGGTATTTATTTATGTTGTATGATTTAGTGTTATCACTTACCAGACACTTAGAGAGCCCCAAGGTGGATAGTGTGGCTGAATTCAAACAGCAGCACCCTTACAACACACTCTACAGAGAGGCACAAGGAAAGTGTAACTAAAACACAGATTGCTGCCCAGGTGTTAAAGTCTGGCTTTCTACACTGTATATCCACATTTGGTGCAAAGGGACAATCTCTGCTCTCAGCACACAGGATTTTGTACAGAGCCGTCTAAAGAAACAGTATCACTGCTTAAAAGTAGATAAATAAAGTCACGTACAAGTCAAAGAGCAAGATGCTGTATTCATCAGGAATGAGCCCGGGCTCTGTGCATCCGCCCAATGCTTAGACAGTACCTGGTTCCTGCCCAACCAGTCCCCTGTCCCCAGCCCCACAGGCTGCAATGAGGACAGCAGCACAGAGACCGAGGTGAGGAAGAAGAAAGGGGCTAGCAGATACCTAAGCATATTTATGTTTTCATCCTCACAGAAGACACTTAAGATATTTCATCCAGAGATGAGCTACATTTCAGAAACCCACCTAGAGAACCATTTCCACTTCTGCTTTGTCAGAGATGTTAAGCCATTGCTTAAAGCCCAGATACCCTACTGTGCCTCTTAAGAAGAAGGAAAAAGCAAGAGGTGCATAGCACTAAGACAGCAATACAAGTTAACAGGACTCATTCTGAAAGTTTCCAATTGTGTCTATCTGCTAAACCATTGGATCTAAGAAGTCTGACATCATTTGATGGGTTAAAAATCAGGAGGTACACATCATTAAACTAACCACAAAAGGTTACAATGACTTTCTGAGTTAGAGAAAAAAAGATGGAAAACAAAAACCATCCATTAAGTTAAAACACAAGGCTGCTTGCTAAGAATACTAGGAGCAAGATCATGTAAACACTGTGTAATAATAAATAGTTTAACCACAGTAGTAAGATGTACAGTGATACAAATTTGGTGGAAAATAAAGCACCCAATTTCCAAATTTAGTGACACCATAATGTATTAATGAATACAACACAGAAGCATCCATGAAACTAAGCATGTCCAGGACAGTGATATGGGAGACACTTAAGCAGATAATTCTTTTGTCCCAGAAGTTTTTTCCCCGACACGAACACCCCTCATTCTGTCAAGAGGTGTTAACAGGTTAAAGAGATAAGAAATGAAAGTCTATACATTTGCTGGAGGTCAACTGCCTGCTTCTGAATTCAAAAAGCACCTCTGTCTGAAGTTTAGCATAACTGACAACTCAGAAGCTAAAAAATTTTCTTGTATTAATCCCAGTGTTAACTGGGTAAATGTTTCTCCTTTCTACTGCCTCTGTAGGCTAGTGCTGGGACTCAGGCTAGATTAACTAAACTGTACTGTACAGATGCCCTTTCCTGCTTCTGACTCACAGTAAAAGCCTTGAAGGCTTCCACAGATTTCTGCTTTTCCTTCTGCCTCTCTTGGTTTGACAGCAATTTGACACAGAAGCCCTCTTAAAATGTTGGCAAACTTAGCAAAAATGATGCACAAGACTTGGCGGTGCCTCAGAAGTCAGCAAAATGCCAGAGCTGAGCGTGGAGTCAGAGACCAGAGGGGTTAAAAGATTTCTGGTGACGACAGATTGCCTCTAACCCACTATCAGAGGTCAGAGTTGCTGCTCCAAGCCACAGCCAGCTCCGGATCTGAAAAACCACATCTACGTGTTTTTCAAGCCATCTGCAGTTCAGGCTTTTTGTAACAGCACCTCCCAAACTAAAAAGCTCTCGGTCTTCCCCCCGCAAGCTCCCTTCAAGTCTGCCATCAACTTAGAGAGGAGCAGCTCCCGAACACAGAGGATGGGGAGCAGTGAGGACACGGCATGCCAAGCCCAGGGCCATAACTATCCACCCTAGTTATTTCTCAGGGCCTGGCAACGGCCAGGACACAACTCAGGGAAAATGTAGTTTAAATACAAAATTTTAGCTTGTATTCATCTGAGTAGCAAAGGAGGGGAAAAAAAAAACGAACAAAAAAAAAGTCTTCAGTAATACTACAGAGAGTTTGTAGCCTCCTGAGTTTCTCAAATTCATGTGCGTTTTCTTACTTCAAGTTACGAAAAGGTTCCCCATGGCTCCTGCGTTTACCTACTCTAAGAAAAAGGGAAAATCCAAGCACACTGCTCAAGAATGAAAGCGTTTGCATGAATAGTTAATCCTTGGCAGCTATTCTTGGGAGCTTACTCATATTGGCAAGCTCCTAAAACACAGCTATATTTTACATAAATTAAAAAGAATCAAGCGCTAGCCAGGTTTAGAGACTTTAACATCTTAACTGTAGTGTTTGCATCATGCTTTATACCTTCCAATCATTGTAAATGAGGTGACTGATACAGAAGCGTTTAAGGTTTTAATTGACGTGTTTCAGACAAAAAACAAACTGTACTGGAACGGCAATTAAATTAATGTTTTCTGTACCACAATAACTCAAATTTAATCCTAGCCATCAGCAGTGAACTTGCATAAGTAGATTACACTGTTTTCAGTACAATATTCTAGATACAAGAGCGATTCGACTTCTAATTCTCTCTGCCAGGTTAGTGCAGAACCTCCACAGGTTTCAACACATATTTGTTCTTTCTCCCTCTGCACCAAGTTCATTCATATACCTGTACTTCGTACTGAATGTTCTCTCCCCTCTTACAAAAATGGGACATCTGTCACATTAAGAGTACATAAACTCATCTACAGCACAGAATGATGAGGCATAAGTTAAAGTGAGGCAAATCAAGCTAGAACCGCCAAATACAAGGGTGAGCTGTGATCTTTAGGGCACTGTCCCCCTCCTTGAACATTTGCATCTCAGCAAATCAAGTTGCTGGAGCAATGTTTTAAAGCTTTTTTTAAGCTGCATGTCCTGGTTTGGGCTCAGATAGAGTTAATTTTCTTCCCAGTAGCTGGTACAGTGCTGTGTTCAGATTTAGTGTGAGAACAATGCTGATAGCAACAACTAAAGCCCCAGTGTGGTAAGTAGCACTTGCCACCTAAGGTACACATTTTTCACTTTCCCATGCTCTTCCAGTGAGCAAGTGGACAACAAGCTGGGATGGCCAGGAGAGCTGACCCAAACTAGCCAAAGGGGTATTCCATACCATAGAATGTCACGCTCAGTACGTAAACTGGGGGCAGTGGGCCAGGAGGGGCAAATCGCTGCTTGGGAATTGGACAGCGGGTGATGAGCAACTGCACTGTGCATCACTTGTCTTCTCCTGGGTTTTATTTCTCTCTCTTTTTTGTTGTATTTCTTCTCAATACTATTATTTTTAGTATTTTTATTACTATTGTTATTATTATATTTTATTTTAGTTATTAAACTGTTCTTATCTCAACCTATGGGTTTTACTTCTTTTTTTCTATTCTCCTCCCAACCCCACTGGGAGGCTGCATGGTGCTTAGTTGCTGGCTGGGGTTAAACCACAACAGTGCAGAATTGTGATCTCGCAGGCAGGAATTCATGTTGTATCTACAGAATAGGAAACTGTGATGGCACTGAATAAAGGGGACTTTACCGAGCAAGCAACATAACCTGAATTTCCACTGTCACAACAGGACAAATGCTAATATGTTCACTATTAAGAAGTAGGCATGTACCAGGTTACCCTCTCTACCTATTTAGCAACTGCGGTGCTTTTACAGAAT
This sequence comes from Baryphthengus martii, assembly GCA_013396935.1. NCBI lineage: Eukaryota > Metazoa > Chordata > Aves > Coraciiformes > Momotidae > Baryphthengus > Baryphthengus martii. The sequence continues at coordinate 121,941 of VWZK01018825.1, read as the reverse complement.
GATGTAGAAATAACAGAGCTGTATATGGTGCTGAATGTTCTTTCTTNAAAACAAACAAAAAAAAACAAACAAAAAAACAAACAAAAAACAAACAAAAAACAAACAAAAAACAAAACAACCAACCACCTACGGTAAAGAGGGAAGGGAGGAAGAAATCCGGGAAGCCACTCAGGAGCTGAAAGAAATGCTCAGCAAAGAGTTGTTATCCAACAGTTTGTTACCCATCTTGGCAATGAGCTGATCACAGTGTCCAAGTACTCACAAAGACCTAATAAAGTACCTACAATTCAAGACATATGTGGTAGTCAAGGCACTTAAATGAGAGGGGGGAAAAGTACCCACACAAGCAAACAATCAGCCTGTAAACGGAGATCAAACTAGTTCAAATTAAGAGTAAGACACCTTTTGAACAAAAAGTTTCAGAAACTGCTGAGGAGAATTCAAACAAAAATAACAAAACCTTCCAACCCCAGGGCTCTCCTACCAGGAGCTAGCAGCGTGCTTTACCCAAACATGAGTCAGGATGGTTATTATTGAACTCAATAGGTAAAGCTCACAGTTTTAAGACAAAGAATAAGATGACCTTATCTGACCAGCCTTTCTGGCCTTCCACAGGGTGTAAATTTTGCACAAGCTGCTTCAGTGAGCCATGTGAAGTGTTGGAACTAATGTCCCGCTGCTGTATCTGTGGCCTGGGACTGAATGTCCACTTCACTTGTTGGAGGTGTGCCACCAGAGGATGCTCTTTTTTGCAAATGATCAGGACTGCAATCACAAGCTTTTATGACAGGGCTTTTTACTCTACAAACCTCCACTTGTGGCAAATTTTTGCATATGCTTGTCAATTCACACGCATACATAAAGAGGCACCTAATGTGCACATTTCTAAGCACGCTATATATCCTTGAGGCACAGCAGAGAAGGGTCTTTCATTCACATGACTACGCTGTACTGTTCTAACAGACAGAGATCTTTCTTTAATGGCTCTGTAATGCTTAATACACCAGGCTGGGGGGAAAAAAAAAATGGTAGAAAGTGGTAGAGATGAAACCTTTGTCAAGGGAATGGCTGACACTGGAGGCAGAGACATCTAAGTATTGAAGATGCAGATAAGGGGACCAGGACTCAAATTCTGCATGCCGATGCTCAGTTCCAAGCTACGAACCTTGCTCTTCCAAATCTGTGAGTTCTGTACTCAGATTTTAATAGACACAGTGAAGCAGGAGAAGTGGAAGCACAGTACAGCTCACATCTAGCTGAAGACGCACAGCCTAACTTCCATTTACGCACAAGACTTGTATTGACTTTTGTATTCTTTCAACAGCTCCCCAAAGGTATTAAACAAGAAGAAACCAACAAGACTTTGTCTTCTTATGATCAGTGTAAAAAAATCATAATACTAAATTGCTTATAGAGTCTATAAAATAAAGTCATCCTGTATCAGTAATGTAAGATTTGTTTCAGTCGCTGACTTAAAAAAAAATAAAAAAATCAGTCACAATTCAATCGTATGATCTCCTTAAGAAACAGAGACATAATTTAGAATTGCCTTGTTCACAAGATCTCGGCCACTATTTTAGTATTGACTTAAATATACAAGGATTACTTTTACTCCCAGCACCTCTGCAGCACAAGGGATTATTCTCCCTTCATTTTACAAATGGGCAGTAGTGCTTAGTGGGCAGATGTCCCTGAGGGCCAAGTGCTAATGCCCCCAAACTTCCCATATGAAATGTATCCCTTATACATCAGACCTTTTTCCTCATATAAATTTGACTATTTGCTCCCATCTGTGACACAGCAGCTGCTCTTAGGCTCTTCTAGCATCTCGTGGATTTGGAGCTCCCAAATATCAGGAGCAGGGCAAAACAACAAGTCTGATGCTGTTGCTGCTTTCCTCTCTCCTCCCTGTTTTTAAAGAAGTCTACTCAACTGTATCCCAAGGACTTAAATTGCAACAGCCTACTTAGCAGTATGTCATCAAGCCAGAAAGCTAAGTGTTTCTCTTCAGATCACCTCAGCACAGAGAGCTCAATTTGAGAAACAGAGGTCATCACCACAGACGTGTAGCCTTAAGACTTTGTAACTAGTCAAAACTGTAGGTATACCTCATTGTTTCCTCAGCCACACCATCCTGGAGCTACTATCCTCCAAAATAAATACAGACAGATCTTTCTCTGCCATCCAAATCGTTCTGATTAGATACAAAGGGAATTCCCTGCTTTTCACGCATAAATATAATGCCTTGAATTTAATGAAAATAAACCAGTATTTACTTACAAAAACCTCAGAAAATATCATGTTGGAAAGGCAGCAGCACACATTAGTCCCGCATACACTATACATAGGTCTTAACAAATGATAAGTGTCTTCAGGACAGCAAGAGCAAAGGAAAGGCATTCAACAGAGGAGCTTGAGGATTTGCATACAACAGACTTTTTGTGACTGAAAAACTTTCTGTCATTATGACTTTTTTGTTCCATGATCATATGAAAAAAATCCTGGCAAAAGAGATCCCTATAAGCAGGTCTGTAGGTGATACCATACAAGCCCACTTAAATTAAAAAAAAAAAACAAACCAGCTTCTGAACAGGATACAAGCTGCTAACCCCAAAGGAGATGTTTAAGCATACACAGTTTGAAGTCTTTTAGTTTAATACTTGTGAGTAGCAAGACCTGTGCATCTAGAAACAAGCTTTCGGAAAACAGCCTGACCACATTTTGGGGATGAAAACAGCACAGTGAGTTTCCAAATAAGCTGGTAAAAATTATGACTTCCAAGTCACATTCTAGAATATACTTAAATGGACAAATCTTAATCTAGATAGTAGCACTCCAAGCTCAAGGATTCACAGCTATTTTTTTAACAGTTAAAGTAGATTTTTTTTTTTTTAACCCAATATTTAACTTTTCCTGAAATAGCATCTTTAAAAAGGTAGGTCTGTTTGGGTGCTTCCACTTACAAGCACCAAAAACTTCCAACACCTGAAGAGTCTTGCTCACCTCCTGCATAGGTTTAAACCAGCTCTGTAGCATGGAAGCATTACTGGATACAACACTGCTGTGAAGAACGAGGTGGTGTGACCCTCTAACTCTAATGAAGCTACCAGAATTCTCAACCCTACAGTCCTGGCCAGTGTCATTTGAGCAGATCTGAGCTCCTCAGCCTGAAAATAAGTCTTTCCTTCAGATGTGTTCATTAGTAATTCAACAAAACAAACAGAACACTAGACAGTATTCAGGAGGCATAACGTAGACATCCTACGTTAACAAACCTGTCAACCCACAACAACTAAAATCAATAGTGAGGACAGGGAACCTTAATAGTAAGAAATTAATTGATCCTTCCACAAACTGAGAGCCTATTAGTGGAAGCTACTTCCTCATCCACAAAGTGTTAAATCCAAAATACAGGGACAAAGAATTACCAATATCTGATATTTTTCAGCCTGCCAATGATGTAGCATAATATAACAATACTTAAATTAAGTACTTACAGGGTCTCTCAGCTCTTCATTGTCTCGAGTTGACGTTCGAGGTATTTTCACCGGGATTTCATCTCCACATTCAGTGTCTGAAGCATTTGGAGACTCTGCTAAATCAAGGAACTCATCTCTCTTGTGACCTCTGAACCTTATTTTGTCCAACTTCTTTAGCATGTTCAGCACTGCACTTTTCTGCTTTACCTTAACATGACGGTTGGAGTCTCTGCAAGAAACAAACATCAAGAGTACTTTAGCAAGCTTGCAACAAACACATTCTGATCACTAACTACATCTAACCATCAATCAAGGGCCTTTCTACCACCAGAGGAAAAACATGCTGCAGCTTAGCTTTTTAACGGCATTTTTTTCCACAGTGTAACAGATGCATGGCTTGGTTTACAGTAGTTGATGATTTACCATCTTCCCACACTGTTATGTCCTCTTTCTCATGGCTTTTTAAAAAGCAAGTCGGAATGGGCACAAGCTGCACTCCAAAGACTGGGAAGTCAGTTTCTAACAGGTTACTTGAAACAAAAAAAAAAGTTTGGCTGGTAAATCCACATTCTTCAACTTGCTGATGCTTCTAAATAAAGACATGAAAAGCCACTAAGCTTCACAAGTAATCTTTAAATTCCCAGAAAAACTGGAGCAAAATAGTAAGGAGGCTATCATATCTCTCTAGTGCTTCAGGCTAAGAAAACAAAATATTTCTTTTATTGAAGAAAGCCACTAGAAAGGTCCATGCAGAAGATCCCACCAAAACCCAGAGATTGTTGAAATCCATAAACCTCATTCAAATACACTGCCAAAATCCTTTATATTACCACTACTGACAATTTTGTACACCCTTTGCTAGATTTATATCACTCCCTTTGAGATGCAAAGGAGAATCACTTTATTACTGATGTTTTCACATTTTTTTAAAACTAGTAGGACTAGTATTTTTGCAGAATATACAGGTGCCACGCCATCTGGAGGAACAAGAAATGCCCAGGACTTTTCACTTTCAGAGACAGTATTTGGCATGAGTAATACTCACAATTCTAAATCATAAACCACACTGGGAGAAGTATTTTTGGTTTTAAATCAAAGACAATAGAAGAAAGCTTAATTAATACATGTAAATTCATCATAATGATAGCTTTCCAAGACATTGCACTGTATAACTTCTGATTTAAATCAGATCTGCCAAATCAATCTGATTAAATGCTCTATATGTATCACACTCTGTACCAAAGGTTCCAAGCTCAATTTTTTTTTTTTTTAAAAAAAAAAGAAAAGTTAGTTCTTTAATCCAGTCACTCCAGCAAGCTACCACTCTTGCAGTTTATAACAAACCAGCTACAACTTTCGCTCCTACAAACTCTCTTCCTCAGCCCAGAGCATTCTATTTGGAGGGCACCACAATGCCCTTCTCAAACGGACTTTTGTAGCAGTAAAAATTTAATTTGCGGCATTTGTTTCTGTTATTATCCTTTTTTCCCTATGGTCAACACAGTCCTCTTCATTAATAAACATGCTTAGCTACATGGCACATCATTCCAGGCACAGGTGGGAGATGAAAAAGCAAAGGTAGATTTAGACATCTGTCACCAAGATTATAAATAAAGAGCAAGCAGGCTCCCTCAGCCTTTGCACTTGAGGCAATTCTCACCTCACAACACAAACCTCTTCTCAACAGAGTTCCTCATCTTCCCCTGCAGATTTTTCACTTACTCTAACAGTCTGGCAGGGACTATTCACACCAAGTTCAAACCAGATCCTTCCTTTCAAAATCTGCATTTGTTTTTACCCCTGCAAAGGTGTATTAGCACTCTTCACTTAAACACAGAAGTCTGAGATGAATACAAATCCCCTATAGTCCAGCTGGAAAAAAAACCAACAACAACAAAAACCAAAAGCATCAAAGCAAAAAAAAAAAAAAAACACAACAAAAAAAAAAATCACAACCCCATAAAATTCTTTATCAGAGATGCTTAAAGTTGCAGTCCTGCATTTTTTACTTAAAGAAAATCACTTGCAGTAAGTCATACCAATTTTATTTTCTATGAACAGCTTTTCTTTGAAGTCCTGTTACTTGTCAAAGCTAAGTTTAAAATAGAAACACTTCTTGCTCATTCATTCACTATTTGATGAAGAAACTTATTAGCTACCACATCCAGAAATATCTCTAGGCCCTACTATTAATAGCAACTAGAGAACAAATGCTATCTGGGAAGTTCAAACCCCTGATAAGCACTGGCACAACTGTATCACGTTTCATGCCATCTCAAAAACCTCCATCTATGTTCGACTAGTTTTACATACCGTGTAACTCAGACCTACAGCAAAGCAGATATAAACCAAATCCCATTTGTAGATCATGTGTGCTCTCGCTGCTCATGATACAGCTGATACAGAGCAGTCTCCAACTCTTCTCTCCAAGTTTTGGCCTCAGGCAATGAAGAATGAAAGACCTACAAGGCCGGCCAGGTGAAAAGGCCCAGAGGTGTTAACTACCTAGGTTGGACACCATTTGAGAAGACAAAAGTCCTAAACTACAGCCTCCTCCTAGGATAGTTCATGCATTTCAGCCCTCCTTCACAGAATTAACTGGCCAACAGATGTGCCCGTGAACACATTCACGGTGGTTTATTTTACTAGCAAAACTGAGGTACCTACCCTAAATACGTTATCTTTGAAAAATGCAAACCTTTCATTAAAGCACTAACAGATTACTCCACTGAACAGTCAGCTTGAATTCTGTAATACAGATACCAGCAAAAGAGATGTCATCAGCGTCGATATTTTTTAAGTATTACTCTGTAGGCTATTAAAAGAGGAAATAGTGAAGAATCATGTTCCTAGGCATTTAAGTGCTTTCAGTACAAGAAGCTGTTATATAAAAGTATCTGCTCAGTTACAATTTAAAAATAAGATCATTTTGTCTAAGAACCGTTTTGAGTGTACCAGGCTCCCAGATTACTTACAGTTATATTAGATTAACCTAAGCAAAAACCTAAGCTTGCCAACAAACTCCTATAGAAACTAATTTTCTGGCCTCCAGCCAAATATGCGATCTAAGACAGGCTTTTTATGTCAGCAGACTGTTCCTGCAACTAGCAACTTCTTTTTTAGATAAAGATCAATAAATATGTAGACATTTTTGGCAGTTCCATGCTCACTAGGAAAAAAGCTTCTCAGAGATTTTACATTCCAAGGGACTTGGGTCAAATTTAAATAAGCTTGAGGAAGCTTTTGTAAAACCTAAAACCAGAATCTGATCTAGAATTAGATTTATTGTAAAATACTAAATACCAAAACACTTGGTTCACCATCGTAAGTATTCATAAGTATGCAGACCTGCATCTCCCTCTGCTTTCAAACTAACCATAAAAAAAACCATATATATTATGAAACTATAATACAAATATTTTAACTCTGTGCATTGTAAACACTGTCATTTCCCAACACCTTCATGCATGTGGTAATTTTCTCACTACCAAACAATCAATCTATAAACAAGGATTAAGAGTGGTATCATGCTTACAGATGACTAACGTGCAAAATAAAATCCATCCTCCTCCATCAAGTTTATTTCTGCATACCAACACCCTCCCATTTACGCAGACAACAGGAAATCTTTTCCACATTCAGTGCTATAAGAGAAAGCGCTGCAGAGCACAGTGCGGCAGATGCTGACTCTGTAAGACTGATTTAGGTCCAAATTTATTGCACCTCAGCCAGATCTAATAATACTAGCAGGTCCTCTGTCATGATATAGCAAAGATATTTTAACATTAACATGCTTAAAAACAAGGCTATTCAGGCACCTAGGATTTTGAGAAGGTGGCTTTTATTTTTCTTGTCGCAGTAGCAGAGGTCAAACCAGCAAATTAAACAGTAGCCTGTAAAAATTATCTTGACGTCCCAAACCATCTAGTAAAAAGCTAGGCAACAGTTTACGAATACAGGATTTGATTAGTGGAATAGGTCTATATTTTCTACACTTAAAAAACACAAACTAAAATAAACTTTAAAGGTGTTGTGTTTTTTTTTTTTTTAACTGTCATTTAATTGCCATTAATATCTAGTTGCTACAGCAAATCCTTCAAGGCTGAGGTTTTGTTCCTTTGACAAGAAGGCCAGAGAAGAGATGACTTTATTTGGACCTAATGTGAAAATCTCAATTAACTCCCAAGAGGTGGGGGGCTTCAGCAAGAAGACAACCAGCTGCTGGGAAATAAGAAGAGCCAGCTTGCCTGGTACAGTCTGAAGGGACCCGGTTAGGAGGCTTGCTCCTATGGACATCCCCCTCATCCTTGTGTACCACTGCTGCCCTCATGCTCTGCTCTGGGATGCAGAAAGGAGGAGGGAACTCGGGGTGGGGCAGCACTCAGTGCACCGCTGCTGTCTGAAATTTGCCTTGATTTGTCCCAGAGTCTCCTAGAAGTGGCTTATAGGATTTGGTTTTCTGTTGTTGCATTTAGTTTTCACACGAGAATATGCTGAATCAGAGTACATGGCTTGGTAGACCGGGCAGAGATTGAACAGCTAAATCTTTATGTGTGCTTTGTCAGAAAAGACTCAGCTTTGCACTGTGGCAATACAGCTGTCCTTAGCTGTTAACAAAATGCAAACACCAAGTCGAACAGCATTGCCTCAGCAAGTTTTGGTCTGGAGCCTGGGGGAAAAAAAACAGCAAAACACCCCACTAAAACATCATGGATGAATTTCATCTCAGGACCAAAAGGCCATAGAAGACTATGACACAGCAAAGTAACCTTCAAAGCATCTGCATTCCTTTTGCTCGGAAAACAAGTGTTTCAGAAAACTGAAGAAGATACTGGATTTGAAGCATATCTGATATAGTCCTAGATCTCATCTTTACACCCCATCTCTTTCATAGTCTCCTTTCAAACAAAATGTTTTTCTGCAAAAGCTCAAAGTAAGAGCTCTTGGTATCCAAGGAAAAACAGGCTACATGTAGATGAACAAATACAGACATGGTGTCAACACTAGGATGTTTCAGTCTTACTGTGATGGAGGGATGTGCAAATTGAGGGAGTAGAAAGTATCAGGATTACGTCATATATTCATTACTTCTTCACTGAAATGCTCCTGAGTATTATCCTGAAAGAACTGACAGGAGAACAGGAACACAAGATCCACTCTGGCCATCCACATAACAACTGATACTGAAAACAAAGCTTGGCACATTTTTTCTGGACATGTGTAACTAAAACTGGAAACCTCAGTGAGTACATTCAAGTCTACAACAAATTAACTGTCACACTCCATACACTGCTCTGTTCAAAAATTTCCCTCTTGCTACATTATTTTCCCTCTGAATTTCTCATTATAACAGACAGAATCTCATCTCAAGTCATTGTCTGAACATTTTGTACTTATTAATATTTAAGAAACTAATCAGAGAAAGATCAACTGACTGCATTTGAGAGCTTCTGCTCAGCTTTTCTTCCCTCTGTGCACACACTTCTCCCAAATTGCTCTCCAGAAGGCTCCTATCTGTGAAGAAAGGCAAACCTTATTCACAGCTTCTCCTCTTGAGCAACAGGGAGTGGGTTTGTATAAATGAAGTTTGCACTTCTCAAGAAAACTTTACATTAAGCTGAACTCAACAAGACACTTAAGCACACAGAAGGGACACAATCCTCACTTAACACAGCCCTTTGGTGAATGATGCCCATATGAGACTTCTACTGTCCAGAACTACACAGTATCTTAAATTCTCAGTATAGAATGATGTCACCATTTCTTATTGGAAACCAAGAAATGGTAAGAATTTGGGCCAAGCATTCAGTTGGACCGGCCAAGAGCAGCTTACACACACTCTCCAAAAGTTACAAGCATTGCACAAGAGCCCTCAAACTCCAACATCAACAAACATGCAGGACTTGACCTTCAGAGCTGAGCTCTCCTCACGCTCAACCCATCACAGGTTCATCCTGAAATCAGTCATCGCCTTAGCATCGCAGGCTGGGAAAGACTTTTTACAATTACGTCACCCTTGGCCTCAGGGTCACAACATGATGTAATGCACATACAAAGTAAACAGCTTTCTGGTTTTGAATAACATCTATTAAAAGCTCCCAATTTTTTCAGGGTTAGGAACCTTAAAATTCTAGGGATAGACCAGATTAGATAGGGATAGACTAGACTTTGTTGAGGTTTTTTTTGCATGAGAGATGAAGTTATCAGTTAGGCTACCTATGGTGTGGAGAAATATTACGCTTAGTAATTCAGGTTTATTTTTCCCTCGAGTTTGAAGGAAGATGAACAAAACCACACCAGAATCATCTCCTCTGCGTTACAGACTGCTGGCAGATGCAATGCTCGATTAACACGGGTCAGAAACAAGCAGGAAGTTGTGTTTCAATTTTGAGGCTTAATTAGATGCAGCTATTAATTAAGCATCAACTCTGAAATAATTTAAATTGTCCACTGACTGAGGGGAGGAGGGGAAAAAAAAACATGGAAAGCCATGTAACATGCACTGTGTTACAACCTGGGGACTGGAGACAGAAGTTCAACGTACCGCTCTTGACTGCCAGCAGTGAGGTTGTCACAGCAACCATAATGCAGCTTCATGAATATACATTACACTAAAATCTATTTTTTCCCCAAATGAGACTAACGTGTCATTCAGCTCACAACATGAAGCTGCCTGGGAGATGAATTGGGGTTGTACAATAGAAACGACTCGTCTTCAAAACTTTCAGCTTGGCTTCTGCAGACAAGGAGGAGTTGCAGGAAGAGGAGACACGGAACATGGCAGCACAGGGCTGTAGGACCCTCTTTTGCACCTGCCTCAGCCAGAGGGTACTTTGGGTATATATGGCAAACATTTTAAGGGAGAGGTCCCCAAAATGAGCTACTCAGTCTCTGCAAAGTTTCAGACCTGTGTAGGGCATCAGCCTTAATGCCTCACCTACCTGGGAACCAGCTCTTCAGCAAACCAGAGGAGGTGACAGCTCCAGCAACCCTCCAGTGAAGGACAGAGAAGGAGGAGCTGCTGCTCCTAGGGACAGTGACCAAGTCAGATGAAATTAGGGGACTATGGCTTGATCATCACCGGAAAATTGTGGGCAGAGAGGTTCACCAAAAAAAAGCCCAAATCTCACACATGTACCTATACAGGTCATATACCAGTGTGTAAAGAAAGAAACCAAGGGCAGTGACTATTTCCACTGAGTAGCTGTGGGAATTGTATTTCGTACACAATCCCCTACTTAACGTCATACTGGAAACATCACACCTCCAAAACCACACCCTTTCCAAAAACATACTGACACCTTACATGCCTCTGTCTCTCATCATGACACCTAAAATTAGCAAGCTTTGTTAAATTAATTCCTCTATAAACTAGTAAACTGGGAATATTAAGTCTCAAAACAGGAAGATAAAGCTCATTTTTTAACTCAAGACACCCGTGTAGGAGAAAAAAAAAAAAAAGCAAAATATTTACTATGTCATCAGAAGAGCAGCATCAAAAGCCCTGCACAACAATGACTTCACCTGCAGAGAGGAGCTCAAGCAGCACACATGGACTGGAGGAGCCACCAGTTCAGCCCATTGGAGCAGCAAGTAGATGCTCAGCACCGGTGTTTGCCAGCTACTCTGCCTGGCAGACATTCTGTGAAAGGGGGAGCATGTTGTGATAGTAATAAAAGCCTGTCACCCTCCAGGTGAACCCCTCCTAGCCCGGTCATCTACTGGGCACCCCCTCCACCACCCCCATCGTGATCAGAATGGAGCCCTGCCAAGCCCAAAGCCCACTTGATCCCAGCCTTTGACACCAAAGGGAGCAACTCTATTCATTTCTGCTCGGGCCTTTATGTCACTTGACCACTCATGCAGTTTATCAGCTTCTTGCTGATGCAACTAATTTTTGTGTTTGTTTTCTGGCAAGGTCAGTCTAATCAGAGCAGACAGTGAGGCAGCACAAGCTATTAGAGCTGTCATCCCTACCGCACAGAAAATGTTTCAGAGGCAGAAGGAGAAAGGACCCTTTTACAGCAGCCACCTGCACTTAGATCAGATTAAAGGACTGCAAAGCCTCACCCTGAGGACAGTGTTTATGAAGTTGTCATGAGGCACATTTCAGAAATTAGTCCCACGACAGAGCTTTAGTGCCTCATCTGAAGGATGAGGGAAGAGCTTGTCACAGTTTGGCATTGACAGAAGCCTTTTTTTCTGATTTCTCACTCTGGATTTTGTCTGCTAGTCAGAGGAGCTGAAGGAGAAGATGGGAAGATGAACATCACCAGTTCAGCAAGACCCTCTGTGGACAAGAAGGCTCAGGCAGCTCAGGTCTGGCTGACCTTCAACCAAGTAAGAAGCCAGGGCAGGGGAAGCACTGCCATAAGCAAGCACAAGGTCTGCTTATAAAAACAAAGGGACATGGGGTGGCAGATGGTTGGGAAGGATGGGACATAACTAACATAGGGTAAAGTCAGGTTATCATTGCATATGTCTCCTCTTCCACTCTTCAAACTCAAGTGTAAGAAGCCCAGCTTGACACAGCACTCAGAATATGGCCTTTCACGATCTACTGTAAAATAAACATTTACCTTCAGAAGTACATGTACGAGGACGGAATATCTTATTCAGAATAATAAGTTTATTATTGAAAGTGAACACTAATTGTTTAGAAAGTGTAAGCACTGCTAGGCCTGAAGAAGAATTTTAATCCTACCCCTTCCCTGAAGTAATGTTGCGGTTTAGGGTCAGGGCAGCCCCAAATCCCAACAGATCCTCTCTATTAACCCTCCTCCCTCCCCAAAAAGGAAGAGAAAAGGAATAAGGAAGAGAGACTTATCAATTAGAAAAGGAAACTATAATAGCTTTAATGAAAATGAAAAATAATAATAAGAAGATAAAATGGAATATATATACAAATATACACCCAGTACCCAAACGCCCCTGATGGCAAGTACATCAACGTCACCACTGATGCTGTGGAGCAGGCACCAGGAAAGTCCCAGACAGGGCCCAGCAGCAGACGGGAACCAAATTCAGGAGATGGATTCTGGTACTGGGTTCAGGAACACTCCAATTAGGATCAAAGGCAGAATGGACAGAGTCCTCATCGGATTCCAGTCATTGAAGAAACGAGGAAGAATCCGAGCAAGGGCCCAGACCAAGAGCCCCTGAGCTGAGAGCAACTGAGCAAGGGCACCCAGCAGCTGAATACGGTGTCTATGGGATGGAATACCCCGTGGGTCAGTTTAAGGGCACCGATCTGTCCGCTCCTCCCTGCAGGTGCGGCTTTTACTTTCTGCACTCCCCAATGTGGCACATAGGATCTAGCAGTGGCCTTGGTCTGCACACCAGTCCCTGGTACTAACTCTAAACATCGGGCATTATCAGTGCTAGAAGCAGCACTGCCTGCGAAAACATGCTACTAACTTCAGAAAGTGCAGTTAGTTAAAGGAACTGAGATGAAAAGTAAAAATCACCGAACAGTACCGTTCTGTTCTAACTCAAACCAGGACAAGTAAAACCAGTGCAAGTTACTAAGATCAATGCAGTCATAATTGTTTGACACTGTTTTATTCATAACTTCAACTGCATGTTCATAATCTTCAGATAATAAATACAGATAAATCGGAGAATGTGGATACTGCTAAAAAAACCCAAACAAACAAAAAACAAAACAAAACAAACAAACAAACAAACAAACAAAAAAACAACACAAAAAAAAACCACAACCAATAAACAAACACTGTGAAAATTAGCTGAGGCTTAGAGAAAGACACTTTTAGAACAGCCTTTCAAGGTCTATGCAGAATGGTTTGGATCTAGCAAGTATTTCTCTAAGAGGACCCTCAACAGCAGGCAAATACTCCATCTGCTCAGGGTGACTGCTCATAGCTCACCCAGCACCCTTCAGAAGTGGAACAAAGGCATATAACATGGTCTAGTTTTGAAGAATGACTATGTATTCCTCTTACTATTTTTTGCAAACAAAGATTTCACCTTGTTATTTATTTAAAAAACAAGAGAACTAAAAGGTACACATTTGAGGTAGGACACAGCCCACAGGTGATGACCGTAGCCTGACTGATCTCTGCTGAAGTCAGCGTACCTCCAGTGAGCAGAGCTGAGAGCACACAACCCATTGCTATGGAGAAGCCTGGCCCAGCACTTGCCAACAAGTATCCCCAGCATCAGGCGTAGGCAGCCTGCACATCTGAGCAGCACTTTGCAGGCACCACAGTGCCAAGCTACCTGGCCATTACAGTCTCACTTATGGCAAGACCATGAAGGAGGAATTGCTAAAGCTACCAGGCAAAAGATCGCAGACCTACAAGCGCTGTGGTACACATGCGATGATAAAATGAACTCCCCTACCTCTTTGTTCACAAAGCAACCCCAGGGCCACGTTCGTGCTCCCCAAATCACTCAGCTATTGGGGCACTTCACTGAGAACGAGGCTAAGGGCCAGCGTACAGCTCGATGGTCTGTTTTGGGGGTTTCCCGCAATTTAGAGAGACAATTCAGCAGAAGCCAACATTAACATCTTCATGAGTAACAAGTTATCATGAAACCATCTAGACGCAAGTTTTCAGCGGAAGATGCCCAGGATGTGGCGATTCTGTTCACAAAACTTTGCAACTTGCTTCTGTAAGCTCTAGCTACTCTGCTGCTGATCTGAGAATTCATTAAGTTTCTGAAATATCTGTCGCTAAACAAAAACACATCAAAATTCAAGTGTTTCAGATGTGCTGACTACAGAAATCAATGACAGACATGGCCAAGGGATGGAATTGAGCATTTTATCAAACATTAGTAGCTATCCAACCACTATCATAAAAATAATTTCCATGAATTAAAGTTTTTAAAAAAAAATTCTCCCCTCATGGGTAAATAAGTTCAACATTGCTGGTACGTGAAGAGCTACAAAGATACAGCTAGCACATGCCAATTACAACCACGACTATAATTAAGAAACTTTAATTTCCTTCCTATATACTGGCCTAGAGCTATACAAAGAAGGTGCATAATCCCCAAATCCCACATATTTCCATATGAGAAGCAGTGCTGTTGCTCATTCTGCTCCTTTTCCATTCCTCTAAATCGAAATCTGAAAATGCTGCTGAAGTTGGTGCTACGGGCACAGAAGAGATACGGGCAGGGGAAAAAACGTAAAACGCTGTGTGGATTATGCAAGTTTGTAGTGTTGTAATTCCTCATCACGTCAACTTTTAAATGAAGGGGCTGGATGTATTGTGTAAAAACTTCCCTAAATAGTACATAAAAGGACACTGTGTGAATGACTGCTACGCTGCATGACACAGGAGGGATTTATCCAAGTCAGTTAAATGAAGGAGTAACGTAGAAACAGCAAGTTTCATGCAGCAAGTCTGGCTTCAGTCATCAGCCTCCTTTCTGGCACTGTTTGTACTACACATCCACTTGTAAATGCTATGTAAACTATTCCTTGAAATCTTATCACACAGTGAAAAATCTCAAGGTCAAGCTCCCACCAGACCGACAGAAACAGCTCTACTGGAAAGCAGCATTCCGGGAGGGAGCCTCCTTCATCCCACCCACACAGCATGTCAGAGGATGAGAGGGATATTTTTTCCACGTAGCAGAGTTTGGAAATAGCAGAGGAAGTTGTGTGACACAGGAATTCAGCAAACTTGTCCTCTAGGTATCACGGACCCCTCTCCCATTTCTCCAGAGTATAACCCTTTACTGAAATCCATCTGCACTGTTGGCACATTTGCTATAAACAGATCTGAATCACTGCACACAAATGACAGTTTTGATTTCTGAATGGCAATTACTTTTTTAAATAATATGAGTATTTAACTGACTTCACTTAGCATAGGGAAACAGCTGGCTTAAAGCTTGAAAGGCTCTGCTTTTTAAGGTAATCCCCCTTACAGAAGCAAATCACTACTCCCTCAGATTTCAAGCTGCATCATTCCCTCAGTAGGCAGAGCATCTGTTCTTTGTCCTCATGCTTATGACAGTAATCCCAAATTAAAAAAATAAATAAATAAACAAAACCCCCCAGCTGGATAGGCAACCCCAGCAGTAGAGTATCTAACCCTACAGGAAACTAGAGGGGCAATAAATAATATTATCGCAATCCAGGTGAACTCTTTGGTTTAGTAAACTGCTTGGGTATTCTGCCATAACCGCAGATCTTTCATTCCACATTTTGACTTCAACATGCTGCTCTAAGTAGAGGATCAATGATGGACACCAGTCCAGCCGAGAAAAACACTGCCATACCTCCTTAGCTTGTGAGATAAATAGGCAACTGGTGGAGAAGTATGAAGGTGAGGCTGAGCAGAGGGTGTCCCCTCAACCCACCAGCAGTTACAGACAGGGAACAACAGTCTGTGTCCATCCATGCTGGGAAGTAGAATAGTCTCAGAAAGAACGACGGAGCCTGTGAGTCTGACACTCATAAGGAAATATGAGGGGGCAAAGAAAAAAAAATAAAAGACATTGCTCCAGTTAAGTCTCCCATGCATTCTTGTCTTTTTTTCCAAATTTTATTAGTTCATGAAACCAATTTAATTTTGCAAACAAAACCAAAATAACTCATGGCTCAAGACACTCAACACTGCCACCAATGAACTCTGGCCAGCAGTCATAACTCCCCTCATCTCCAGACACACGCAGAACGACTCAGCTCCCCACCTTCAGCACCTTGGCACACGTAGCTGATGCATGACTGATGGAAGAACAGGGACAAAAGACAGAGATGTGCAGCCATATTCGATGAGCAATTTTGATGTGTCCTTAAAGCACGTGTAGAGTTGAGGAAAATTAAACAAAAAATTCCATAATTTCAAGAAAACACAGAAATTGTGTTACGTAAGTCTGTAAGGAAGGCACAAAGCCTCTTCCTAACAAGCCAGCTGAGCCGATTACCATAAACTAGCCCAATTCTTACTAATTTGGCCATATTTGTAGGAAATTAACATTTTAATGGTGCTTGTTATATCCTATTGCCTCCTAACTGCAGATGAACAAAAAAACAAAGTTATCCACAGGAATTAGCAACTACATTTTTGAAGCTGCTTGGAACAACTGGAATGAGGTATCGTAGAGCTAGTCTTTAAATAACCCAAGGCACACCAACATACCCAGTACCCCTCCTTTATCGAGGGGGAGCCTGTAGTTGGCAGCATCATCAATGTACGGTTACATGCTAACCGGCGCTTCTGCCAGGAGAAGCCAGCACCTCTCTCCATAGAGCCACAGTAGTAATATTTCCCCCATGTTTCAACAAGGGATGTACTGGACAAAAGGAAGAAGTAGAAAAAAAAACCTCTGTCAGTTTGGGTTTTTGATCCCAAACACGACATCCAATGGTGTTTGCACTTAATGGATCAGCTCTTTGGTTTATTAACCAAGCCTGTGCAACGACTCTGATCTCCCACACTTTTTGCACGCTTTTTTTCACAACAAAATATTTTCTCATCTCAAAATATCACAAATACATCACAAAGCCTGTCAGGCTGCTAAGATAACACAAATCCAATGACAGTCAATAGCAACCTGGCACATCACTGAGCCTTCAGACTTGAAACAGGTTTAAATTACTATGAAGATAGCAGGGTGGAGAGTTTTGTAACAATGTGAAGAAATCAAGGGAGAAGAAATAAAATTATTTCAATCACCATTTCAATCAGACCAAGCAACTTAAAAGTCAGCTACAGGATGGCATTTACGTCTGCCTCTAAGACTGGGACGAGGGCCAGAATGACACTACTTGAGCTGACAGGTTTATTTATGCCACAATGACACTTCAGTTGGCAATGACAAAGGTCCAAAGGTCAAAGCACTTTAAGAAAGAGAGCCATATACACACAGTGTATCTTCCTGAGCAGTTGTAGCTGGACTGGAGAAAGAAGGGGCAGGGAGCATTATTCTTTGCACGCACTCAACTGCCCTGTGAGCCACCATAAAACCACTACAGCTGTGCCCATTTCAAAGCTTCCTAAGTTCGCAGAGATTTCTGTAGAGGTCCCATCTTTCTCTGGCCAGCCACTCCCAAGAAATGGTTTGGTTTTCCAAGTCAAAGCCAGAGGGAAGCCAGTGGAGCCTCACGGCAAAATTGAGAGGCTATGTCACCAGCTGAAGCCCACAGACAATCTATGGATCTTCAAAAGTTTTTGACTCCCTAAAAAAATGTGGGGGAAGGAGTAGAAGTGAAGGCAGTATAACATTTTTTACACTTCTGCCAGTCTCTTAACCAGCACTTCTTCCATATCTAACTTATTCCAAATGGTTTCATTAATATTCACATATTTAAATATTGGAATTTTAAAAACTAAACTATGGATTTCATTTTTCAAGAAGGATTCTGAAAGTTTAATTACAAATCAGGCTCAATATTGGTTTGGGGATAGCAAGACTTTCATTTACACTACACAAATGTTTTAAAAGATGCAGTCTCTCAAAGTCATGGAAACTTGGAATTGCAAGACTTTTTACATTAATGACAGAAGCATGATGAAGACTGCAGTACATGATCAAACCACCAGCTAACACTAATCTCCAGTTTGCTTATAAATGCCATCGATGTGGAAAAAAAATAAAAACACACACAAAAAAAACCACCAAACCCAAATCATTAGAAAAACATTATAGCATAGTATTCTTGAATATTTTAGGGACTCCAAGAGGCTCCCATTTGTGCTCAAGAGCAAACTACAGAGCACCAAATTTGCAGGGGAGGGGAACAAGAAGGAAAGATGACATCTTTGGATTTCTTTGTTGTACGCATCTGGGGTCTTCATCCAGCTGCAGGATCTAGGCAGGTTGACTAAACTTGAGCAGGAACTTGTAGGGCTGTAAATGGGAGTCTGTTCTAAGCAAGACCTAAGTCACGGAAGATGATATGACAAGAAACAGGGACAAGCTGTCTTTAGGGTGAAAAGAAAAGCTATAAGTACACAATGAAGGGATAGTTCATATCCTACCAATAATCCTGCCAAACTCTTCTGTTTATTGAGTAGTACAAAATCCTCAGAAACTAAACAGCAGTTATAATGAAGGACTGTTCTGGGGTTTTATTGCTGCACTCAACTTTGATGCTAAACAGCATACGAGAGGCATAATGCCTCCAAGAGCTGTACTGCAATGAGCAGACTAAAAAACACCCCCTGCTACAACCTCTCCCTCAGAAGAGGCAGCCACACAATCCAGAAGACCTGAAAGCAAGTTTTTCTAAAACTAGAAGACTGTTTTTCCACCAAGTAGAAAGGTTTCCAGGTGCCCAGGAATCATGACAAACAGTTAAGATTGAAAATATGGGTCTGATTGTTGTATAACCAGCTGTAAAACCTTTGACTACAGCACATGGGGGACAGATGGTTTCCCTTCAGGAATGACAGGACTACTGGACTTTGTGCAACTGTACATCTTCAAATAAAGGTGTTCTCAGCAGAGTGGCTACGAGGTGAGCTTTACTTTCCACCTTACCAGGCAGAGTGTTCTGCTCTCCTTTGTACCCCAGTGACAATACTCACATTACTAGTTATGATTACATTTTGAAAAAAAGCTTTTATTTTAAGAGTTGAATCTACTGGTTAATCTTTATTTATAAAGAAGCTATTTCAAAAACTTTTAAGAAAGAAAATCTGTGTGCTTGTAGCTAATCTGCTTCACGAGCTGGCATCTGACATTTCCTCCACAGGTTCAGAAACACCAGTAACGCATCTGCTTCCTAAACATGGTTTCTCATCTCCTGTTCCAGATAACGAGCAATCTATGGTCAGTCATCTTCAAGTCTCAATCTCTTCTTAGCATTTCCAGTAAACACATCTTACTTTCCTTACATTTTACAAGAACGTAGTATTAACTTCATAGCAATTAAATTGCTGAACTAAAAGGAGCTCTATTAAATGCCAGTCTGTCTACCAACACTCAGTTCAGCTGACGCTTTTGAAAAGGGAGAAGAAAGCACATCACCACCTTTAAAGCAAACAAGACTTTCTTTCGTCTGTGCCAGTCACTCTAGTGTTTCCAAAAGTCATCTAACACAATTGTTCAACAGTTAAATACATACATGAAATTTTTGGTGCAATGAGTGAGGTCTGCTGTACTTTCACATTAGCTCTTAGATATTATGACGAACTTTGAGCCAGCTGAGAAGAAAGCCGCCCTCAGGGTAAAATAAACAGACATAGTTTGCTTCAGACAAAAAGGAATACAAACTGCATGGAAAGATTTTCCATGAGTTAACATAGACAATAAATTGTCACGAACAGTAGACTAATGAGTCACAGACAAGAGCTTAATACTTAAAGCTTATCTCTAAAGGAAAAAATATTTATGCAATTTCAAAGTACAAACAACAAAAGATAAAATGAGTTTTGAATAGGTCCCATGGTCTCCAATCAGGATAGCTGTATGAATCCACGTGAAATCCAAAGTGGTCACTGCACACAGCCAGGCTCGCATTCCACCAGCAAAACCAGACTGAAAAAGCTAGTCATTGTTTCTTATTCAAAAAGCCTGTGCCGTCCCTGCTTTGCTTTAACAGAGGACTGCTGAGGGCCAGGCAAATTCAAACTGCTAAGTGAGCTCCACATTCCTTCTGTAAAATATTTCAAGAAATGGTATTTGTGCCTCACTTGTCTTCAATGTGTTGTTCTAGAGGGATAAGTGACCCAATGTTAGAGGAAATGGTTGTTGGCAGAGCCCTCAAATTGGGGAAAGGTTGCTACTGGAAGAAACAGGAAAGAAGCAGAAGTAACTTTAGAAAAAAAGTGTATTTGCTGTAAAAATGTTTCCTAATACAGTTTTTTTGGGGAAGTCAGCACTATCCCACTTCGGCTGGTTATTCCCATAACTGAAAGTAAACATAAGAGCTGATGACCATGCGTACATTCATCAGTCCCATAAGCAACTCTGCTGGGGAGGGAAGGCTAAATCCTTTCAAAATAGGCCCAGACCCTTTCGTAAGCATCAAAAGCTTTATATTGAGAATGTTTCTCTGAAACAAAACAGGGCCAGCTCCAGATAATCTGGAAGAGGCCACAGTCCTCATTTCTGCAGTGTTTTGTAAACTCTTGATGTTAGTTTTAATTACTGCAAGTTTCCAGGAAACTCTTAGAGCTGACGAAAATCTTGGGATAACAGCACCCTCCAGCAGCTGGCAGTTCCCTTAAAGGATCAGTGTGTGCAGTCAGATGCTCCATGGCTTGTCAGGAAGGACATTCCTCGTTGCACAGTCCTGGGTGATACCACAGAGCGGCTGAGACCGTGCCGGGGTTTACACAAAACTGAGGCACGTTATATTTTCATACAAAAGCTGATCTTAAAACATGGGCAATGTATTTTGGGTTGCTTTGTAGATAAGCCTTTAAGAAAAGTGTGAAGATCTTGGATAAAATCATTGCATAAGCGCAAAGAATTATAATCAAACTAGAATAATACCTGTAAGTGCTTTAAAGCTTTGAAAAGTCAGACTACACAGAGAACAGTTATACAGACTGCACTTATTCTCAATCCCTTCCAATGATACAATCCTTGCAAACCGATGAAAGACTCAGCAGTCTACAGAGCTGGATTTTACTATTATCTGATGATCACAGTCCAAAGTCACCTTAACACTAGTCACATGAGGAAGTTTTGGATGCTATGCTGCTCTCAAGTCCTATGCTTCACAGCAACGCTTGCCCCACACAAGCAGGATCGTAGCTGCTGAGAATTGATACTCTCAACCGCACGCAAGAAGAGGGAGCAGCTGAGATTTTCAAGGATGGTACGTGCATGCAACTCCCTCGGCATTACTTCTCATCTCACAAGGGAAAAAGGTGAGCAAGAGGAAAGATGAAGAAAGCCCCTAACCCAAAAGCGAGTTCAGAGAGAGCATCTCGGACCACAGATTATCATAAGATGCTCAGAGCCCAGGCTAGCGTTCCTTCACTCTCAGAACAGGGTTATGGATATTTTCTGACCAATCTCTTCTCTGCTGCTCAGATCTCTAAGGCTTGAATTGGGCCATTCCAGCCAACCCAGAAAGCATTTCTGGCAGCATGTTGTGCCTGAAACAAAACCTACTACTGGTAGTGGTCCTACTACTACAGGTGTGTCTAGGAAAGCAGCTTGTGCCCAAAGCGCAAAACTATACAGCTCTCTAAACTCAGATCTGGAGTGAATTACTGTAAATAACAGAGTTTAAACATCCACATGAATCCTAACACAAGTAGGAGGGACCTTGAAGCTATACAGCTACAGATAGCACCTGGCTCTACGAAAAGCAAGATGTGAAAAAAGATGTCCTTGT
This sequence comes from Baryphthengus martii, assembly GCA_013396935.1. Lineage (NCBI taxonomy): Eukaryota > Metazoa > Chordata > Aves > Coraciiformes > Momotidae > Baryphthengus > Baryphthengus martii. The sequence goes on along the minus strand of VWZK01018825.1, from coordinate 100,185 downwards.
CAGGCTCATAACGCAGCACCATGGACTCTGCATGAGCTTCAAACAGCGTCTTAAGAGATCCTTCTCTTAGAGGCTTCGCATTTCTCCACTCCTATGGCTGTGATGCTGCTGAAATACTGCTGACGGTTATAAATCCACACACTGCGACATTTTCCCAGGAATTACAACATGCTATTAACCTTGAAAAGGGCAGCAAGTTATTTTAAAATGCAGTTACTGTGCACACCTGGAAATGCAGAGATGAGATCCAGAAAGAGGGGAAGAAAAACACGCAAATCATTTTCTGAACATAGAAGGAACATGGAGCCTCAGGTAGTAAAATCTGCCATGAGAGGCTGGAAGACTTTTTTCTGAAGGTGGCTCTAGAGTTAAAACTCTTCTAAGTTCTCTTTTTCATACACATTTCTAAGTTGGAGAAGTCACTTTTAGAAATTATAGACTTCAGGTCATGAAATAAATCATGCTTTGAGAATCTAAAGATGCTTGTATATTCTTCATTAAAAAAACTCATACTAATTTTCAGCGTCCAAGAATTGGTTGATTTCCGAACCAGTGAATTTGCAGTGTTCCATATATAAATAACCCAATACCTGAAATGAATACTGAAGGAACAAGTGGCTTTTACAACACAGTAAAAAATGCCAAGCACTAGTAATGCCAGATACTAATACAAACTGTTGACACTCCTATCGAGAGCTCTGATAGACAGTTTTAGCAGTTGGAAACTAATTGCACTCAGTCACTAATTGCATGCATCAGGCCAGCGTGGAGTGCATGGTTTTGTTCTCTTTAATTAAGATAAGTATAGACCTCTTATATTATGCAGTTACTTTCAGGGGAGTACTACAGAAATTTAAAACACATCTGTTAACCACTGTATTTGGACACAGGGAAAGCAAGCAACTACGCTTTCCACAGAATTTTGCCATGTTCTTTAAGAACCTTAAAAAAAACCCCATCTTAACCAGCTACACACACTTAGACATACAGGAAGGGATGCTCAATGGTCAAGAAATGAGTATCCCCTCCCACAGAGTCTGACACGAATCCCAAGGATAAAGCGGTATTTTGTTCCTTTATACCTTTCCCTTGTTCTCCTCCCCACTCCTGCCCATGAGCAGCATTACCAGCATCAAACGGACGGCTTTATTCTGCACCTGAAGTATTGACCTAAAAATACAAACCCCGTTTACAAATTCTCTATTTAACATCAACTACAGAGTTACCCATGTAAGCATACAAACCGGATGTAGTAGAGTAAGGAAGCATCCGAACTTCACTGGGTTTAGTTTATAGAGAGCTGCTCACCCTCAAGCATGTCACAAGGCAAACCTGGCAACGCAGAAAGTGCCCACAGAGCATGCAGGTCTGCCCTGACAGAGTACAGCCCAACATGGGACGGCTACTGGAGAACCCAAGCAGCCTGCAGGAGGGATGTGCCCTTACAAACCTAAGCGAGCATTCCCGCAAAGCTGAAACGAGCTCTGTTCGTATGAACACGCCCCAAGAAATACCCGTACCCACATGACTCAGCATCTAATGGTTACACTTATTAGGCATGCATGGCCAGCAAACCTAGTCATAAATCCCTTAATCACAGGTCGAAAGAGTTGGCAAAGCCTGCACTGATGGCATCAGGAAATGCTGAAGTATTTGGATGTTTTAAGAAAGAACGTCAGCTCCTGTGGAAGAGCAAAGGTACTCAGAGAAGCTGCATCAGTGACTTACAGCACCAGGGTGACCTCTCAGGCTCACATCCTAAAAAAAAAAACAAAACCCACACAGCATTTACCTTAGAAGTTTCTTACTTTTACAGCATACTGGGAAATGTGAGGACACAGCTGGAGTACTGTGTCCAGTTCTGAGACTCCTAGTATGAGAGACATGGACATGGTGAGTCCAAAAAAAGGCCACAGAGGGGCTGGAGCACTGTTCTTGTGAGGAAAGGCTGAGAGGGTTGGGGCTGTTCAGCTTGGGGAAGAGAAGGCTCAAGGAGCGGATCTTACCAATGTATATAAATACCTGAAGGGAGGGTACAAAGGCAAAAGCACCAGGCTCTCTCCAGTGGTGCCCTGTGATGGGACTAGACGTAAAGTGCACAAATTGAAACATAGGAGGTTTCCTCTGACACACGTGGAAACACTTTTCACTGTGTGGGTGACTGAGCACTGGCACAGGAAGGTGGTGGAGTCTCTGCCTTAGAGATACTCACAAAATCGTCTGGGCTTGGCCCTGGGCAACCTGGGTGGCCCTGCTTCAGCAAGACATGGGACCAGATGACCTCCATAAGTTCCTTCCAACCTCAACCACCCTGATTCTGGGAAATAAAAAGGTTAATTCTTTTCAGTCACTGATGAGACACCTAGAACAAAGCTTTACCATAAGTTTGATGCATTCTTGTTAATATGTGTAACAGGTGATGTGTTCTTCACAAACCAGCACAAAGAACATGATGCATTAACCTGGGAGTTGTAAGAAGTTGTAACTAAACAGAATCTGAGTTTCCATTAAGATGCAGACTTAGCTTTCAAACTAAAGAGGCAATTTTAAGTATTGTCAAGGCATGTTTAGAAAATACTGCCAGTGGTTTCTTCCCCCTCATTAATACAGGCAAGTATTAAACACATATGGTGAGACAAGATGCAAATAGAAAGGATTTTTCAAACACAACTGAACATGTTGCAAATCTTTACTTTCCACTATTGTCAGAAGAAAAAAAAACCCTGCATTCTTCAATCATTTGTGCATGTCTGGAGATCTAGTCTTGTAAGTCATGGAATTAAATTTACTGCTATCAGAACATGCACCAGGAGGAAAGACTGCGTGTTAAAGAGAGGAGGGGAAAACCAGCAAGAGTGCTCCTAACCACAAAGTATTTTTGGTTTGCATCCAATAACTGCTCTTTCAGTTTAGTCAAGACAAGAAGATTTACTATGCAAAAAAACCCGTACTATTAAGGCAAAGAAAAAACATCCAGAACTTAGTCTCTGTGAAGACTGCAGAGCCTATTAATATTTATGAAGTCTGAAGTGGCTTCAAAGACTCCTTACTTCATTTTCTTATGTCACAACAAAAAGCAACACTAAGTCTTTAAATTTTAAGGTGAGTTCACCACTAAACCATAACCATTTTAATAAATTCTGACCTCCTAGGAGAAGGCCTAGCTTCTTCCTTCTGTGTGTGCATGCACATGCTTGTGTGCCCCGTATCAATGACAATGACCACAAGATCAAAAGAGAGATCTTTCATTTGTTCGGAAACTTAAAGATCAAAGCACAGACCCTGGAAGTACCCAACATTACGACCCAAAAGTTACATTTGACGGCTGTATTTCTGTGCACAGATTATTTCATGGATTAATCAGCTACCGTGCAAGGCCGGGGCAGTGGACAGAGAGAGAATCTCTTTAGGAAGACCTTGATTAAGCACTTACTGTCAAAAGCTTTCCCTCTGATCAAACTCTGTGTCATAAAAAATAACACATTAGAGGAAGTCATCTCTCCTCCTAGCATGGATGCTGCTATGCAGATATTATTTAGCTAGAAAAATCTGTGTAGGAAAGAAAAGGAAACTGTTACAGGATAAAGCTAGAAAACCATGTACTTCATTTGGGCCTAACACAGCCAGGTTTGGAATAGAGAGCTTCCAACTTAGGATAACAGATTTTTCTGCATGTTAATACTGGAATATTTTGGCAATAGCCAGGGCTTTGGGGACTTCAAAGTTAAGAGAGTATCACTACCAAGCCTGATAAATACGGAGGGTAGGGAGACAGAGGAAGAGACTGGGACAAGCTATGGAATAGCTAGATAGCTTTAACTCAAAATTTTCATTAGGGTGCATGTTGCCCCTAACTAAAGCATTCTTGCATAGAATTTATTTTCCAGACTTATAAGAAACAAAACATCAGTAAATATGATCTATTACTCCTTAAATAAAAAAATATATTCACCATAAAACTGTTATTGGGACCATTTGTTACAAAAACCACAGTCCCGTACCTTCAAGAATCCCTATGGATTTGGTGGTGACAATCAAAAAACAAAGTACGACTTTTCAGCAGACAAAATGAAGTGAAATGGGGGCTTCGCTAATTTTCCAACAGATCTGTCATTTCTTTGGGAGTTAAACTGTTAATGCTCCTCCTTAGCTTTGAAGTCTCTTTGTGTTAAGGAGTGAATACTCAAGCATCAGAACAATGCTGAAGACACAACACATATATGTGGTATCACATGCACGTACATCATATGTATCCACAATGTTCCATGCCCCAGAAGTATACCTGACCTTTAACAGCAGGGCTAATCACTTCTCAGACACTGCAGAAGTTCCCTTATCAAAATAAAGTATTAAAATCGGGGGGGTTTCCCAGGTCTCAAGCAATATTGAATCTCTTTGGCATCCAATGCTGCCCTAGCCATTCACTCCTCTAATGAACTTCAGTTCCCACAAGCTCTGAACATCACAGGCTGGAAGGAGAATGGATAGGGTCCAGGAATAGCTGCTGCACTGGCTACCTGCTGCAAACCACTGGGAATTAGCACGTGTCAGCCCCCCAGTTTTGCCTCCTCAACTGGGATCTCCCCTCTGGCCGTCTCTCCGAAACCAGGTCCCAGTGAAGAGTGGAGCCAGGACAGGCTTTTCCCAGCTGCTGCCCTTAATTCCTCCCTCCCCCACAGATGCTGACATCAGGTCACCAGGCCACAGGGATGCTGGCAAGGCAGGCAGGCCAGCCAGGGGGGATGTCAAAGCCCGGGTGATGCCTTCATCCAGAGCAGAAGCCATACAGTACCAAGAGGCGGTACACAGATGTTCAAGCAGCAGCAGCATCCACCAAGCCACTCGAGTGTCACCCCCGACCCAGGACATGCTGAGCAGATCAGGTCTCATTAGTGCCACAGTGAAAAGAGAAAAAACCCGAACCCATCAGTCTGACACTTCAGCTCAGGTTAGTCCCAACTGCCACCAGCCAAAACCATTTCTGAGAGCTTACCTGCAGAGCTGGAAACACAACATAACTCATCTTCAATTCAGCCTGGCATCTCAGACCAAAATTATCTTTATTATGGCAGAGGGATGAGACAAACATACTTGTAGCCACCATACGAAAACCACTGAAACACAACTCGGGCTTTCAGGGCCTGAGCTTTTCAGGCCAACTTGGTATCCTAACACCATCAATTTATTTTATATTTTATTAGTTTCACAGCCAGTAGCCTAAGTGTCAGCTTCAGAAGAACACAGACTAGGACTAAAAAAAATCCCTCCCTTTTTGAATAACTAGATATGACATTTGATTACTAGATACGGCATTAAAAAAAAAAAGGTTAAGACAGCTCACACCTCTAATTCTGAGAAACAAAACTGCTTACGACATGTTAAAAACTATGGCAGGATATTGTCAGGTAACACAGAACATAGGTATCTGGGATCCCTATTTTATTAAATATTTCCCCTCCTCACCCAGATCTCAACCACCACAGAAAATGCAACACCAAGAACTTGTCCATCATTCGTTGCACATTCACACGAGTTTAACAGTACCACATCTGCTGAATCTAAAACTCTGCAGCTGCAGTAACAAAGTATGACAGGAAAATATGACAAAAAGCTGTTATCTTCCCCTGTGCCCCATGTGTGTTTTTAAGCCCAGTGATGACCTACAGAAGCAGGCAGGAGGCCCACGCAATACGTGCGCACCTATCGGACCTCTTCTGAAGGAATCCAAGTTGACAGCTTGAACTGTAAAGCAGCCATTTATCGGGCACCACAGCTCCGCCATCCTCTCCATCTCCTTGAAGCAGCTCTCCCGCAGGACTTCTCTGCTCCCACTCCTCCAACACTCCCGAGCCTCATCACTCCACATCAAGATGCATCCAGACACAGCACACTTTCAGGGAGGAATACATTGCTGGTTACTGTTTTAATATGAACATGTGGTCAAGCCCCCAGTGCAGCCAGGCTCACTCAGCTAAAGCTCAACAAGCAAACCTCTCAACAAAACCAGCATTTTCAGGTCTTATTTCCAAATCAGATGTCACCCAGATGCCGCCTCAGTCGCGGGGCGGGAAGAGGTAAAGGAGGGGTGCGATGCAGCTCGCACTGCTCCTCCCCGGCAAGGGAGATCCCTGCGAGCAGCTGTAGGAAATACGACCTCGATCAAACCCAAGCTGCTCGGCAGCGTGGAAGCAGGTCTGGCATGGACCGCGCACCAGCAGTCGCAACAAGGTCCCCAACACAACAACAACTCGGGAGACCAGCGAGGACGAGCTGCGTTTGTACGTCAAGATGTGACCTTTACCGGGTTCACCGCCACCCTCCATACGCTGTGTTTACTACAGCCTGTGACTCCCGGTTCCGCGTTTCATACCAGGACGGCTCCTCCGTGCCAGAGGGGAGCGGGGAGGAGAGCAGAGCCGCTCCCCGCCCAGGGAGGGGGACAGCCGGGGAGCCTCAGCGCCTGCGGGGACGGTCTCCCATTTCCCGCAAACGGATGAAGAAGGCCCAGAAAGGCTGTGCCACCGGCCGAGCTGCCCGGTGGCTCTCTCGGACTCCTCCGGTGCTATCCCCTAGTCCCGAGAGAGGCGAACAAAAGACGACGGCGGGAACGGGGGCAGAAAACCCCTCTCGGGGGACCCCATCTCATGGGGAGGAGAGCTCTGACTTGCCCTGCCCAGCCTGGCGGGAGGCAGGGTTACCCCGCAGCTCTACCCCGGGGTGAGGATGAGCATCTGTCTCCCAGACAGCCCCGGTCCAGGGAGGTCGAGGCCGGCCCCGGGACGAAAAGGCTCAGAAAATAAAAATAAAATAATTATCCCCACCACCACCAGAGGCAGCGCGGCGGGACACTCACCCTGCTCGTAAATCGGAGCAAACTCTCATTCACGCTCCCCGCGGTGCCCAGGCCACCGGAGCCAGGCAACGCCCCGAGAGCCGCCGGTTGCTCCGCTGGGCCGGGCGCCGCCGGGGCCGG